>LPNX010362985.1:173620-246174 GCA_001517045.1 Pseudotsuga menziesii | reverse complement strand
ACCTGCTTTCGCCCTGTAATGTAATTTAGGTAACTTTATATTGTGCTTAAAGTAAACAGAGTCCAGAATGTGCATTGCATTATTATGACGAGCGCGAATCAAAACATAGGTTCTCCACAGAAACATATGTTTGATCATAGTATACCTCGTAATAAAAAAAATGAGTATGTATGTTTGATCATAGTAAACCTCGTAATCAAAAAATAAATATGTCTGTTTGGTGAAAAATCTACTCCGCCTTTGTTAAAATAAAATAGTATTTAACATAAAACACAACCATATAGCCTCTGACATTCTTGGCCAGTAAAGCCCAATTTGATTAGAAGAATAACAGCTGAACTGAACTGAACTGAGATCTTCTTAATTATTGTCGCTGTCAAGTTTAGCAAAGTTGGCAAGGGGATGTTTCCCTTTGAGGTGTCTAGAGAGATAGTAGCGAATGTATTCTTCGTGTATGAATTTCCTGTACACGAGCTGCTGGTCTTCCTCGACTATCTTTGATGACGGAGCAACCTCTGCATTTATACCCGGATTGTAGAACAGGGCAACGGAAAGTCTGGCTCTTTCTTGGTTTGTTATTGCGCGATTCTCTACACTCTTGTATCTCCCATTTGTAATCACCTGTACAATGATAAATGTTAGCATTGTAAGGTTTGCTAATACACCAAAATCTGCAGATAAACATTTGGTTTCAGCACAATGCCTTATTATCAGAATTTTTTAGAGATGCGGCAGTTGTACAGATACTCCAACAAGCACATATAAACACAATCAATTTTTGCTTAAATGAAATTGTGTTTTAACTTTAAGTAGATGGGATGATCACCTCTACCAAGTCCCTAATGTTTACAACAAGCGCGTGTGGAATGGGCTCCACAGGAATCCATTGATTGTTCTTGCGGACATGCAAACCTTCTGTTTGGTCATCCTGAAGGAGCAATGTAATTCCCCCTCCATCTGAGTGAGGACTCAATCCTAGAACAAGATCAGGTCTAGGGCACGGCGGGTACAAATTCATGCGCATCAAGTTCATGGGCTCCGAACCAAACTTCTCCTTGAAATAATCGACCTCGAGATGCAAGTTCTCAGCAATCAGTCTTAGCACCACTTGAGCGACTCTTTGCACCTCAATTGCATACCTCTCCACAGTATCCCTGCAATATATCAATTAATTAAAGTCCATCATGCATGGTTATCGACAATACTTTCATCGATTTTACAATAATCCTTTTATAATTACCTGAAATTTGTGGGAACGGTCGGCCAGAGATCGATATTTTTAAGAGTGTTGGGCATGAGTGCCAAAGCAAGCAAATCGCCCCAGTCCAACGTTTGATCCTCGGCCACCACGAAGGTCTTACCATAGCCCTGAACGTCTCCTGCTTGTGGAGCATATTTCTGTTTTTCTTGTAATGGAAGGTTAAAGAATTCCTTAGCTACGCCCTTTATCCCATCCATTAACGAATGAGGAATCCCATGGTTCACAATCTGAGAAATTGCAAGAACTCAATACAACTCTAAAGCTCAAGCACACAGAAGTGAGATATTATTGCAAAGATAGTAATTGATAGTTACCCACCTGGAAGAAACCCCATTCTTTGTAGACGTTGGAAAGCCTCTCCATCTCCTGCTGCCTCTGACCATCTTCTGGATGCAAGTCGATGAGCTTCTTCATGTCGATAAGAGGAATTGTGGATTCAAGCTGAGAGACGAGTAAAGACCGTAAGCAGCAGCAGTAATAGCAGCAGTAATGGCGGACTGCACCGCTTGACTGTAAGCAGCAGCAGTAATGGCGGACTGCACTGCTTGACCGTAAGCAGCAACAGTAATGGCGGACTGGACAGCAGCAGCAATGGCAGACTGGACATCAACGATGAAGATTATCCGAATCGTCAGACGAAAAAGATTGACGGATGAAAAAAAACGCATTAATTGGGGGAGTCGACTCCCATTTGTTAAACGCCTTACAGCGTAATTATATTTTTTTTTATTTTTCGATAATATTTTTATAAAAATATTATTTATTTAATAAAATTGCTATGAAAATATTTTTGCTAATTTCCAAATTTAAATTTGAATTTGTTATAAACAAGAATAGGATCAGATTTTTATATTTATATATGTTGAAATATATTTTTTAAAACAAAATCATTTAAATTATATATTTGTGTGAAGGGAAAGTTTATAAAATACAAGCTAGATAAGCTATATAGTGGTTAGCCCCTACTTATGATATAACATACCCAAAATTAAAAAATAAAGAATTACTATTTATTTCAGCAAAAACATTATGTTAATTTTTATTGTAAAGTTTATAACCAAGTGGGTCAAGGATGATTGTAATGGAAGAATTATTGATTTTATTAATTAATAAAAGGAGACACCTATTTAGGGGAGACTGTTAAATGAGTGTTCGTTGCCCACTATGAGGAAAGAGCGGCTATAGAACGTTGGTTGACAAGTGGCAGCACTAACATTCACTTTCTAGTTGTAGGAGCATAATCCCTAAAAAAGTGGTCATGTTCCATGAGTGGGGGAACTGGGCTCGGTGGCTCATTAAATTCCAAAATTGACCCTAAGACCTAGGCAATCTTATATAAACCATTAAATTCAGCAGGAGGCTCACCAGTCATTCTGATTTATGAAAGAATGAACTTTGTGATTGCTACAAACTGAAAAGTCAGGCACACAAAGAATTTGATGAGGGGATAGCTAAAGTGTTTCGCTGTGTTAAGTCTATTGTAGAGTGTTGAGTTGCAGAAGTCTGCTGTGTAGCAAAGATCTCTGTCCTAATGGTGCAGTGAGCAAGCTCAGGGCTCCTAAGCAAGTGAATTGGTTGCTTCAGGAAAAGGTTGGGTGGAACAATCTCCCTTGGGTGTTAGCCTCGTTTTCTGCAATATTTCCAGGTTCCAACTCTATATCTAGAAATTTGTTATTTATTTATGTTTAAATAAGTTGGGATTATTTTCAGATGTAATCATAGTTAAATGATCATTATTCAACATATTTTTGATGATGTAGTTGCATATAAACTAATTAGAAAAGAAATGAATTTGAAATTATCTCCTGTATTTTTTCTCTCACCGAAGCGACGTACTCTAGTACATGAAGATATGAATTTAAGAGGAATACGGTAGTGTCAAATGAATGAATAGATATGTATTTTCTGATTACAGAGTATAGATGTGATGTATGTAATATACAATTTTAAATCTTCTACTAGTTAGAAAATCTGCATTTAACTAAAATAAAAAGTACAATTCTATTTTTTTCAAATGATAAACAAATTGCTTTTCATAAAGCAAATAAAAGAAATTTCAGAGTAATTGAAAGTGTAGAAACTGAGACATCTATGCTAGATCTTAATAGTTCTGTAAGTTCAGTTTTTCGTAGTCATTAAACTATGATGGTAATATCAAGTCGAGATCATCAACAATCTTAGCACTGATATCAAGCTTTAGATTTAGTTTGATATTGTTCTGAAGTAGTTCCCCTATAGAAATAAGTTACAGTATGAGGGTTAAACCCTCTTATGGTTCAATAGCATAATACATACTAATTTATTCTAACAGCCTCAAAACTTATGTAAACAAAGCTATCTTATTCAAGCTTGCAACTTTAACCATTAATAAAAACCTAGAATTTTTCTTTAAAGATCATGGCCGCAAGTACAGTTAAAACTACAAAGTCAATATTTTTCCTTTCTACGCCTTTCAACAGTTTATCCAAAAAGGGTTGTAATATATAAACTGTGATGAAACTCGAAACAGTAGCTCATGATTTTTTTTTTAAACGGATAGCAAGTTATAATATGAGAAAACTAATGAAGTGTCTCATACCTTCATATACATATTATGAAATCAATTCAAGAATGAGGTTACAGTAATCCACAACTTCTCTGTTAATATAAATACTTTTACGGTAAGAATATTTTTCAACAATGGTGTTTCCAGCTCAAGAATTCGACAAAAAGAGAGCTTTACGGCCTTGTCGAATCCAAGTTTTTATTCTTTAAATTCCGGTCTTAAGTTGTAAAAGCAAAAACTGAAATAAAGGTTGACGGTTCAAAACAAACCAATCAAACACAGAGTCTCCACACATATTTGTTCCAAATCGTATCTAATCTTTAAATAATAACAATTATGATAGGAGTTCTTAGCCAAACTATAATACTAAAACAAAAACTTTAAAGTCTCCATCATTTTATACAACTAAGAAGTAAGGCGGTTTATCCAGTTACATAATCATAACAAATAAGCTTTAAGTTCTTTTATAGCTGCTAAAAACAAAGTAAAAATTGGGTACTTTAGAACCAAGTTTTCTGTTTATCGAGCCCTAAACAAAATCGATGGAGTAAGGCACTGACCACCATTTAAAATAGTAAACCCTTCTTTTAACACATTACGACAACTTAACCATAAAAGGGTTATAGCATTTAACCATTGAAGTACTCAAACAAGTGAAGCATATATAACCAAGAAACGAGTTCATGGGCTATCGCATATCGTATAGATCAAATGAGTGATGAGGTTACAACGATGGCTTAACCAAAACCATTCTTTAAGTAAAAGCATAAAAAATCAAATCCTTTTATACAAAATATTTCAAGAACTGTCACAAGATCTATTGTGGCTAGCATCCTAGACTTCACCACGATTTATGTAGAAGAAGAACCCTACGGCTTTGTGTTTGTCTAAATTAATTATAAACTGTAAATCAAAGAAAGAACAGTAACAAAGTTAACCCAGCTGTTAACTTCTTAGGAAGCATCAATTTCAAGTAGTTCGGTAGGTTCTTATTACAAAAATCATTTTATCTTGGTCTATCAGAATATTAAAGCTAAGTTTGGAATGGCTTCAAAGGCTGGAGCTAAATTACTGGAGTGGGGATCGTGGCCACAAATCTTTTTACACATTAATAAACTATCATAAAAACTATAATGTCGGAGTTAAAATAGAAGTAGGTTAAACAAAAACTGCAGATGTTCCCTCCCCGGAGCCAGGATAAGTTAAGACTAACGAGTTTTACTAGCTTAATGACTTCTCAGATATTATTATTTTTTTCTTCTCTTGCAAAGGACCAGCTGATAGTTCCTGCGTACACATTTACCTACAGAGTTTAAAAACATGTAGAAAACAAAACTTAAGGACACAATCAACGAGTTTAAAATATCAAAGCATGAGTATAAAAAAAGGACTTCACCTCTGCAACGTTTTTTTGTTGAACCAGCAAAGTCACCTAAGTATGTACCAACCAAAGACTTCTACTGCAAGCAATCGACCTTGGTCATGTACTAAAGATCATAAGGGAAAACTGTCCTAGTTTCCCCATCTCGACTTCTAGTAATAGTTTTGCAGATTCAAGAAGCAAAAGACCAAGACCGTTTACAAAACCCTTTACAAACCCTACAGGACCACTATCATGATAATGGTTGTGACTTTCGAGTTCCATTAAAGACCTAGAGTTTCATTCCTTGTATCCTTCTTCCACAGAGGGGTACTTTTAATATCATCGCATGGATCAATCCGGGAGAGAGTTATAATCTGTCCTTCAGATAAAACTGTCAAATCAATGGATCCATTCCTAAAAACGACCATCGTTTAAACCGGCAAACATTTCGAGCGAGTCAAAAGTTACGGCTTAAAGCTTATGTTATAGTATGGCTTAGGTATAGATTGGTTCTTAAGACCCTTGTGGCACTTGAAGTTGTAAGTTGAATTTTATGGTTTAAGTCTGGTTTTTCTAAGCCAAGGTTAAGCCTTCTACCCACACACACGAAGTAAACTTTTCATGCATTAGCTGGTGAGGCTAAGTAAGACTCGAAACTTACTTATAAACCTTGTTTAAACTCAACACAACAACAAACAGTGACGACATTAACATTTGCAAGAGTATGTTAAAAGAAAAGCGGTACAAGATGTTTCAACCATCTATATATAATGTAGCATGGACTAAGGGTAGTAAGAAACCTTTAGCATATTAGCAATGCCCTTATGGGCTTAATTACATAAGTATTTTACGAGATAAAATAATTACATCGCTGTAAGTATTTCCTAGAATTATCTACTGTTACAGCAGTAAATAATTTTTTTTTAAATTTTACGGTTTATTTTAGTGTTTGTTACAAGTGGTATCAGAGCGAGATTCCAACATTAGGCCTGACAGACCCACTCGCTTATATAAAAAAATATACTAATTTTTTTTTGTATTTATTTATGTATAGAAATATAAAAACATGTTTTGCAGAAAATGGAGAATGTTGAAGTCTCTGCTTAGAATGGTTCTCAACACATTTATCCTGACAACCTATATGTAGATTTGAACAATCCGGAGATATTATAGACAGTCAGAGACTTAAAGAGTGAGCTACAAACTATGAAACATGATAACCAAAGGATTTTAGAACTGAATGAATATCTTTTGGACAAAATGAATAAACAGGAAAAAGATAAAAGAGGTGTTATGAAATTGATTCTGACACAACGTCCTATAAACATAAATGAAAAAGGGGAAAGTATCTTGATAGTGAATCTTCCTCAGAGGTTAAACCAAGGGCACGTAGGGAAAAAGAAAAATACATAACTTACAGCAGTGATAGTGACCGAAAACCTAGGAAAATAAATATAAACCCTATGATGATATTTCTGGAGAATTCAAGAAAATAAAGCCTCCCATGTTCAATGGGGAAGCAGAGAAAGGAGAGGAAACAGAAGCCTGGCTGTCAGGCATAAAGAAATACTTCTAAATTTACAATTATTCTGACAGATTAAAGGCCATAATGGCTATTTACATTTTGACCGGAAAAGCCGTCATATGGTGGCAAGATATTAAGAGGGTCAAAAATATGAAAGAAAAGTACTTGACTTGGAGGGTTTTTAAGAAGTACTTCAAGAGAAAGTTGATTTCCGAACAGTATTACGAGGACAAATTCAAGGAATTTTATGACTTAAAACTAGGTTCCATGTCCATGAAGGAACTGAGTAGCAAGTTCTTAAGTCTACTGAGATACGTACCATACATAACAGATGAAAAGCCAAAAATCCAACGGTTTCTAAGCTGTTTACCTGCTAGCTTCAAGGATAGGATTGAGTTTGATAATCCAATAACCTTGGAGGAAGCTATGAGGAAGGCATAATTTTGTTATGAGCAAGGAAAGAAAAGGGAAACTCTACCAAATTGGAAGACTAAAAAGACTAGTCAATTTGAGCAAAGAATTAGAGGATTCAAGTCAAAAAAGAGTCTTGGAAGTAAGTCCCAGAACTTCTCCAAAAACAACTACCAAAAAATGATTTTAAGAATAAAGTACCCCAGAATACTGCAGCATCAAAGGGCAAGGATTTATCTAACAATTTTGTTAGAAATATTGAACAACGGGAACCTATCAAATGCTAGGAATGCCAAGGACCACACTACACCAAGTACTGTCCAAACCAGAAGGGAAATATCAGCAACATACACACTGTACAGGAAGAAGAAACAATTGGGGATGTGGCCAACAAGATGCACATGACCAATCCAGCACTGGAAAACCGACAGGCAGGTCACCAGACTTCTATGGTAGAAGTGCAAGGTATGATCCAAAATTTATTTGTTTCCATCTTAATTGATCCAGGAGCTAGTCTAAGTTATATATCTCCTAGTATAGCATAAAAGTGTAAATTACCTTTGAAAAAGTTTGATAAATCGTGGCTAGTCCAGCTAGCCACTGGAACAAAACGAAAGGTAGTAAACTATATTGAAAGTTGTAGTTTAACAATAAATCAGTTTGAAACTCAAGTCAAACTAAATGTGTTACCTTTAGGATCTTACGATATTCTCATAGGAACGGATTGGCTTGAAAAACACCAAGCAATTTTAAATTGTTTTCAAAAGAATTTTACTTGTTTGAATAAGGAAGGAGAAATAATTACTGTTATAGGAATTCCTAGAAAGATATCAATTAGACAAATTTCAGCGTTACAAATGAAAAAGGCTGTAAGGAAGGGTTGTAAAGTATTTCATGTGCACATTATAAATAATGAACAAGTCAATAAAGAGAATAAACCAGGATTCGAGGATATCCTGATCCTGCAAGAGTTCGCGGATGTATTCTCGGAAGAAATTCCAGGATTACCTCCTAAACGAGTTATAGACTTTCCCATTGAATTAGTACCCGGAGTGGTACCTATTTTAAAATCTCCCTATCGAATGAACATC
This sequence comes from Pseudotsuga menziesii, assembly GCA_001517045.1. NCBI lineage: Eukaryota > Viridiplantae > Streptophyta > Pinopsida > Pinales > Pinaceae > Pseudotsuga > Pseudotsuga menziesii. The sequence continues at coordinate 237,978 of LPNX010362985.1, read as the reverse complement.
TTGGAGCTGAATGAACTTAAATTACAATTGCAAGAGTTAATAGATAAACATTACATAAGACCAAGTGCATCCCCTTGGGGAGCGTTGATCTTTTTTGTTAAAAAAAAGGCGGTACTCTATGTCTATGCATAGACTATTGTCAACTTAATAAAATGACAATTAAGAATAGATATCCTCTGCCCCGCATTGACGATCTGTTTGATCATATACGCAGAGCGACGATATTCTCTAAAATTGACTTAAGGTCTGGTTATCACCAAGTTAGAATTAAGGATGAAGACATCTTTAAAATTGATTTCCAGACAAGGTACAAGCATTATGAATTCATGGTTATGCCCTTCAGGCTAACCAATGCACCGGCAACTTTTTTGTGCTTAATGAATAGTGTTCTAAGTAAGTATTTATACAAATTTGTAGTAGTCTTTATAGACGACATATTAATTTATTTTAAGACAAAAGAAGAGCATAATGAACATTTAAAGAATTTTGCAAGTGTTAAGAAAACATCAGCTATACGCTAAGTTCAGCAAATGTGATTTTTATAAAGATAAAATACAATATTTGGGACACGTAATATCCGAAGAGGGGATATCAATGGACCCGGATAAAATAAAATTCATTATTGATTGTCCTGTTCCTAAGGACGTAACTGATGTACGATCCTTTATGGGGATAACAGGGTACTACAGAAAATTTATTGAAGGGTTTTCAAAGATTGCAAATCCTATAACATCATTACAGAAAAAGGGTAAGAAATTTGTTTGGGATCAGAAATACGAAGAAAGTTTTAATAAACTAAAAGAATTATTAACTACTACACCCATCCTAAAAATAATTGACCGAGACAAAGACTTCGTTGTATGCACTGAGGCATGCAACGAAGGTTTAGGTGGGGTGCTTACATAGGAAGGTCATGCAATTGCATATGAATCGAGAAAATTAAAGACTCTTGAAAAGAATCATGCAACCTATGATTTAGAATTGGCTGCAATAATCCATGTTTTAAAAATGTGGTGTCGTCACTTAATAGGTAAAAAATTCATGCTAATTTCTGATAATATAAGTCTTAAATATATGTTTGATCAGCAAAATCTGAACGCAAGGCAGGCTAGATGGCTAGCTTTCCTTAGCGAATATGATTTTGAGATCAAACATATTAAAGGGAAAGAAAACAAAGTGGTTGATTCCTTGAGCAGAAATGTTGTAACAATTTTTGTGGTTGCCATTAGCAGTTATAAAACTGATATGGAAGATAAATTGAAAGAAGGAACAAGGTGGGATCCAGAATACCAGATTTTAAAAGAAAATATAACTTAGAATACATCTAAAAATTTAATTACAGATTATAGTTTTAATGAACAAGGTTTAATACTCTTTAAAAACATACTATATGTACCAAATATACTTGAAGTTAAGCTGTTGATTTTGAATGAAATTCATTAAAGTCCTTATTCTGGACATCCAGGGTATCAAAAAACGATAACTATGCTAAGAAAATAGTATTTTTAGCCTAACATGAAGAACGAGGTTACTGAATATTTAGCTAGGTGTATTGAGTGTCAGCAAGTTAAGGTTGAACATCAACACCCAGAAGGCCTGCTACAACCATTATCGATACCAAATTGGAAGTGGGAAGTCATTAGTCTTGGCTTTGCAACTGGTTTACCTAAAAACCAGAAACAGAATGATTCCATAATGGTGGTTGTAGATAAGTTAAGTAAAGCAACACACTTTATTCCTGTTAAAACAACTCACACAGCTACAAACATTGCAGGCATCTTCATGAAAGAAATATTATGTTTACATGGAATTTTGAAGGTAATTATTTTCGACCGAGATCCCAAATTTACAAGTAATTTTTGGAAAACTTTATTTAAAGGATTGGACACTAAACTAAATTTCAGTACTGTTTACCATCCGCAAACAGAAAGGGTTAATCAGGTACTAGAAGATATGATGCGAATGTATGTTAGTGATTATCCCAAGAAGTGGGAAGACTATTTGAACTTAGTTGAATTTGCATACAATAATCATTATTAGGCTTTAGCAAAGCTTAGTCCTTTTGAAATATTATATGGTAGAAACTGTAGCAATCCAATTAAATGGAGTAATCCAGTAGATCGATTGATGTTAGGACCTGACATGTTAAAAGCATTGGAACTAATCGTGAAACATGTACAAGGCAACTTGAAAACTGCTCAAGACAAGCAAAAAAGTCATGCCAATCTTAAAAGAACTCCGAAGGAATTCCAAGTTGGTGAGCATGTGTTTGTAAAGGTTAGACCAAGAAATAACTCTTTTAAATTAGGGAGTTGTGCTAAATTAGCACCCATGTACTGCATACCATTCGAGATATTGGCAAGAGTGGGTCCATTGGCTTACCAACTAGCGTTATCACCTAATCTTAGAATACGCAATGCTTTTCACATTTCTATTTTGAAAAAGTATATACATGATGATACTCATGTAATTGACTAGAATTTGATTTAGGTAGAACCAGAAGGAGATTTTTCGATGGAACCGGATTGAATTTTCGACAGGAGATAAATTTATCTTTGGAGTCACACCATTGGACAGGTAAAGGTGCAGTGGAAACATCTCATTCCAGATGGAGTGACTTGGGAACTGGAGAGCAATATGCGAGTGGCATATCCAGCTCTGTTCAAAGAAGACTCGGAATAACTTAAGAAACATCGAGGACAATGTTGAGCTTAAGTGGGGGTGTTTGTAACATACCCAAAACTGAAAAATAAATAATTACTATTTATTTCAGCAAAAACAATATTTTTATTTTTATTGTAAAGTTTATGACCAAGTGGGTCAAAGATGATTGTAATGGAAGAATTATTGATTTTAATAATTAATAAAAGGAGACACCTATTCAGGGGAGACTGTTAAATGAGTGTTCACAGCCCACTAGGAGGAAGGAGCAGTTGTAGAAGGCTGGTTGACAAGTGGCAGCAGTGGCATTCACTTTCTAGCTATTGCAGGAACATAATCCCTTAAAAAGTTGTCATGTTCCCTGAGAAGGGGAACTGAGCTGGGTGGCTCATTAAATTCCAAAACTGACCCTAAGACCTAGTCAATCTTATATAAACCATCAAATTGAGTAGGAGGCTCACCACTCATTCTAATTTATAAGGAATGAGCTTTGTGATTGCTGCAAACTGAAAAGTCAGGCACACAAAGAATTTGATGAGGGGATAGATAAAGTATTTTGCTGAGTTAAGTCTATCATTGAGTGTCGAGTTGTAGAAGTCTGATGTGTAGCAGAGATCTTCGTTCTAGTGGTGCAGTGAGCAAGCTCGGGGGTCCTAAGCAAGTGATTTGGCTGCTTCAGGAAAAAGTTGGGTGGAACAGTCTCCCTTGGGTGTTAGTCCTGTTTTCTGCAATATTTCCATGTTCCAACTCTATATCTGGAAATTGTTATTTTTTTTTCTGTTTAAATAAGCTGGGATTATTTTTAGATGTAATCATTGTTAAATGATAATTATTCAACATATTTTTATGATGTAGTTGCATAGAAACTGTTTAGAAAATAAATGAATTTGAAATCATCTCTTGTATTTTTCTTCTCATCGAAGTGACATACTCTAGTACAGGAAGATATGAATTTAGGAGGAATTAGTAGTGTCAAATGGATGAATATATATGTATTTTCTTATTACAGAGTATAGATGTGATGTATGTAATATACAATTTTAAAGCTTCTACTAGTTAGAAAATATGCATTTAACTAAAATACAAAGTACAACTCTATTTTTTCAAATGATAAACAAATTACTTTTCATAAAGCAAATAAAAAAAAATTCACAGTAATTGAAAGTGCAGAAACTGAGGCATCTATGCTAGATCTTAATAGTTTTGTAAGTCAGTTTTTCATAGGCATTAAACTATCCTAGTAATATCAAGTCGAGATCATCAACAATCTTAGCATACCAAGCTTTAGATTTAGTTTGATATTGTTCTGAAGTAGTTCCCCTACAGAAATAAGTTACAGTCTGAGGGTTAAACCCTGTTATGGTTCAATAGTATAATACATATTAATTTATTGTAAGAGCCTCAAAATTTATGTAAACAAAATGTCTTATTCAAGCTTACAACTTTAACAATTAATAAAACCCTAGAATTTTTCTTTAAATATCATGGACGCAAGTATGGTTAAAACTACAAAGTCAATATTTTTCCTTTCTACGCCTTTCAGCAGTTTATCCAAAAAGGGTTACAATATATAAACTGTGATGAAACTCAAAACCATAGTTCATGGTCTTTTTTTTAAACACATAGCAAGTTATAATCAGAGAAAACTAATGAAGTGTCTCATACCTTCATATACATATTATAAAATCAATTCAAGACCGAGGTTACAGTAATCCACAACTTCTCTATTAATATAAATAATTTTTACAGTAAGAAGATTTTTCAGCAATGGTGTTTCCAGCTCAAAAATTCGACAGAAAGAGAGCTTTACGACCTTGTCAATTCCAAGTTTTTATTCCTGAAATTCTGGTCTTTAGTTTTAAAAGCATAAACTGAAATAAAGGCCGAGGGTTCCAAACAACCCAATCAAACACAGAGTCTCCTCACAGATTTGTTCCAAATCATATCTAATCTTTAAATAATAACAATTATGATAGGAGTTGTTAGCCAAACTATAATACTAAAACAAAAACATTAAAGTCTCCATCGTTTTATACAACTAAGAAGTAAGGTGGTTTATCCTGTTACATAATCGTAACAAATAAGATTTAAGTTCTTTTATAGCGGCTAAAAACAAAATAAAAATTGGGTACTTTAGAACGAAGTTTTTTGTGTATCGAGCCCTAAACAAAATCGATGGAGTAAGGCATTGGCCACCATTTAAAATAGTAAATCCTTCTTTTAACACATTACGACAGCTTAACCAAAAAATCGTTATAACATTTAACAATTGAAGTACTCAAACAAGTGAAGCATATATAACCAAGCAACTAGTTCATGGGTTATCGCATGTCGTATAGATCAAATCAATGATGAGGTTACATCGGTTTCTTAACCAAAACAATTCTTTAAGTAAAAGCATAAAACTCAAATCCTTTTATACATGATGTTTCAAGAAATGTCACAAGATCTATCATGGCTAGCATCCTAGACTTCACCACGATTTATGTAGAAGAAGAACCCTACGGCTTCGTGTTTATCTAAATTAATTATGAACTGTAAATCAAAGAAAGAACAGTAACAAAGTTAACCCAGTTGTTAACTTCTTAGGAAGCATAAATTTCAGGTAGTTAGGCAGGTTCTTATTACAAAAATCATGTTATCTTGGTCTATCAGAATATTAAAGCTAAGTTTGGAATGGGCTTCAAAGGCTGGAGCTAAATTACCGGAGTAGGGCTCGTGGCCACAAATCTTTTTGCACAGTAATAACTATCATAAAAACTGTAATGCCAGAGTTAAAATAGAAGTAGGTGAAACAAAAACTGTAGTTGTTCCCTCCCCGGAGCCAGGATAAGGTAAGACTAATAAGTCTTACCAACTTAATGACTTCTCAGATATTATTTTTTTTCTTCTCTCGCAGAGGACCGCTTGGTAGTTCATACATACGCATTTACCTGCAGAGGTTAAAAACATGTAGAAAATGAAACTTAAGGACAATTTGAACAAGTTTAAAATATCAGAGCATGAGTATAAAAAAAGGAATTTGCCTCTGCAACATTTTTTTGTTGAACTGGTAAAGTCGCCTAAGTCTATACCAGCTGTTCCAACCAGAGACTGCTACTGCAAGCAATCAACCTTGGTCCTTTACTAAAGATCATAAGGGAAAACTGTCCTAGTTTCCCCATCTTGACTTCTAGTAAGAGTTTTGTAGAGTCAAGCAACGAAAGACCGAGAGTGTTTACAAAACCCTTTTTAAATCCGACAGGACCACTATTATGATAATGGTTGTGACTTTCGAGGTCCATTAAAGACCTAGAGTTTCGTTCGCTGTATCCTTCTGTTTGGAGGGGTACTTTTAATATCATCACATGGATCAATTCGGGAGAGAGTTATAGCTTTTCCTTTGCATAAAACTATCAAATCAGTGGATCCATGCCTAAAAATGACCATCGTTTAAACCTGCAAACATTTCAAGGGAGTCAAAAGTTACAGCTTAAAGCTTATGTTATATTATGGCTTAGGTATAGATTGGTTCTTAAGACCGTTGTGGCACTTGAAGTTGTAAGTTGAAGTTTATGGTTTAAGTTTGGTTTTTCTAAGCCAAGGTTAAGCCTTCTACTTGCACACATGAAGTAAAATTTTCATGCATTAGCCAGTGAGGCTAAGTAAGACTCGAAACTTGCTTATAAACCGTGTTTAAACTCAACATAACAACAAACAATGACTACATTAACATTTGCAAGAGAACGTTAAAAGCAAAGTGGTACAAGTTGTTTCAACTATCTATATATAATGTAGTATCGGCTAAAGGTGGTAAGAAACCTTTAGCATATTAGCAATTCCCTTATGGACTTAATTACATAAGTATTTTACAACAGAGGTAAAATAATAACATCGTTGTAAGTATTTCCTAGAATCATCTATTGTTACAGCAATAATTTTTTTTTTACGGTTATTTTTAGTGTTTGTTTTTTGTTTTTTTGTAAATAAAAGATGTATTGTTGCTTAAAACCAGTTACAGTGGAGCCACAAAACCACAGTCCCTAGATACCCCGCTCAGGATTCTACCCTTCCCAGTTACATTCAGACTACTAGATATTCCCCAACCCAAAAAAACCGAGAGAGTTCCCACTATGGAGATCTCGATCCCTGAAATACATACAGTGCTACCATCCTAAGTGCTGAAAGCATACAGTTAAACAAAGTGAAACAAACTATAGGTCGAATACATAGCCTCATAGACACAGACATAAATATAAAAGAGCTCACACCGAGGCCTCAAGGAAGCGAAGAGGACTGTGGGCATGGTCCATCAAACTGGCTTCGGCCACCCAGACACAAAATCGTTTCTACCCTGTGCACCTCTAGAGTAGTGCAGACGTTCCTCCCACTAGCGTGACGACCAGACCCCCCCCACCGAGAGTCGTTCCATCCTCAGATGATACAATGCGATACCTAGGCAGGACGTTATCCAGTCCACCTTTCAGTGCATGAGACGACAATCTAAGTTGAGAGCTTCAACCTTATTGTGGATATCCTAACATTCTTCATTGTGATCCTTCCAAGCCTTGACAGGCTCTTCATCACCCTCCTTCTTAGCCATCATCTCTGCAAGCTTCTCCTCCACTTTGGCTAATGCACTAAGGTTTGACTTGGTAAACAAATTCATAAGAACCCATTATATCATCACCAACCTGTCATGGGCCGAGGCTCTCCCCGCATTGGATCCTGGGTCAGAGATCCATCTATCCACCTCCTCGCGGACGACCTCAATCACCATAGACTTCACCTGGTCCCAGAGCACTTTTTCCACGTTCTCCATTGCAATTCTGGAATTGAGTGGGATTCAGTCTTTGAAAGCCTACGTAGCTGCCTGAGCCTGCAATTGGGCCCTAGTCACCACTCTCTTCCCCTTCCAAATATTGTCTTTACCTTTACCTCGACTTCCAGCCGGACCCATACTTCTCCCTGGTTTCCCTAGACCACCTCGAGGCAGAGACATCTTGCACTGCATAGACTTTATCCTTACTAAAACACTCAATTCTTCTTCTACCCACAACTCACACTCTAAACTTAGCAGTCTATCTCTATTGCTCCTCTGAGCGCAGGTAGTTTTTTCTGCAAACTTCGTCGTATAAATAACCATAATTCACATGAATGCGTTAATGATTCCATCCTGAGCAATGATGGCCCAAATCCAGCCGCCTTTCGTCCTCGTACCTTGCACGAGATCCATTTTTAATGCCTTCATCATAACTAGTTCAGCAGTCCGTGTGGAGTCTGAACAACCTTTCCTCTCATGACCTCCTTCGTACCCTATCTTAATTCTTTGAGGAAAATCCCAGATTACCATGATCTAAGGCCACCTGTGAAACACAAACTAAAGGAGACGACGCATGGGAGGACCTTGGTGCCTCCTGTCCCTGCCACGTTCCTCTCTCGTACTTCCCGTCATCTGCCCCCTGTCACCCACATCATGAGCCATGAGTTGACGACATCTGGAAATCTACTACTCCCTCTCGAACTCTTCTAGCCATCCCCTCTGACTAGCCCTAACATCAGTGACACTGATGTTGGCCATTAAATCCACCACCTGATTTGCTTCTCACCTGACATGGTGAAAGGATAGCGCCGGATACATCACTACCATGGATCGAAGGTCATCCAAACTACCAGTAAGGTGCCAGCTGGATGCCACCTTCTCCGTTGATTTGCCATTAGCCATCTGTTGTGCCATTTGGATGAGGATCCTGGAATCGCCTTCTACTATCGCCGCCAGCCACCCATTCCCAATAATAGTTTGAATTCCCTTGATCATCCCTTCCAACTCTGCTGAATTATTGGTGTCTATCCCTAAAGAACTATAAAAGACCTGAATAATTTCTCCATTACAGTTCCTACAGACCCCTCCATATCCCGCATCCCCTGGATTACCTCTGGTTGCTCCATCAAATTTTACCTTAAACACCAGACTCAATGGGGAATACCACGACATCAGACTCTCCACTCTGCAGGTTATGGGTTTTTGGAGTAGCTCATTGACGACTTCCCTGTCCAGACCCCATGCCTCCACTATTCTCTTTTTCGGCCCTGTGAATTCCTTATCCTCATCACTCCATTGCATACTGCGCACTGTCTCCATCAAATTGGTTGTTATGGTTTTCCAGGCTTCCTCATGAGAGTGTTGTTTTCCCCTAAAAATTCTTCTGTTTCGCTCCTTCCAGATTACCCATATCACCGTGCCTAGAAAGGCTTGCCATAGGAAACACAAGATATTGTTTTTGTAAGCCTTGGGGTTCCAGTCTCTTAAGGTTTGATTCGGGTTCCCTCTGCCTCTATTACTTTTCCTAAAGGTTTGCGCTCCTTTATCCCAAAGGGCATAGGCAAAAGGACACGCATCGAGAAGATGGCCCATGCTCTCCTCCTGGTTAGCACACAGGACACACCGAGATGGCCCCTGAAGCCCTCTATGCCTCAGGTTTTCCCCTGTTAGAATTCTTCCTCTAACCACAAGCCAGCAGAAGATGGCCACCTTCAGCCAGGGATTGGAGGCCCACACTTTCCCCCAAATCTCATCTTCCTCCGCCTTCCCCCTTATTTTAATGTTGTATGCCTCTTTTATGCTAAACGTCCCCTTCTGAGAATACCACCATCTGAGTTTGTCATCCCCATTCCTGATCTGAACGTATCATTCTTGTAATTCCTCCCTAAAGGCTCTAATGTCTTTTGCCAAAATTTGATTGTCTTGGATGATCGGCATCATCCACTTTCACCTACCATCCTGAGGATTTCTTTCCTAGTACTGATGAATCTTTTCTTTGCCCTCTTCCAAACATCTAATCCTGATATGCTGCCATTTTGGGTCAGCCCCTAGCTTTGGGAGTTGGTTCTAGGATTTGTCCCAAAAGTTGGAAAGGTTTCCAGCTTGAATTTCCTAGAAACTATGCTCCTGGATCAATCTTCGACCTTCCCTCGCCTTCTGCCAAATGCGGTATTCCTGGGGATCCCCATTGAAATGGACCAGCTGAGAGAATGGCCATCCCCTCGCATATTTAATATGCCATATCTTAGCCCAAGGCTCCTACTTATAATTGCATCGCTGCCACGATATCTTGGCTCCTTGCACCTCCCCCACCACTTCGGGGTCTCTGAGGCCAAGGCCCCCTTTCTCCTTAGGCATGCTTACCTTCTCCCAGCTAACTAGGGAAAATTTTGCTTTACTCTCTCTCCCGACCCACAGGAAATTTCGTTGGATGCTTCTGATTTCCATTAAAACTGACTTTGGAGTAGAAAGGACTAAGAATAGATACATTGACATGGCTTGGAGGACTAATTTGACCATCACTAACCTCCCAAGAAGGTTTAGTGGCTTGAGAACCCAACTCACCAATCTAGCCTTTACCATGTCCAGCAGATCCTGCTAGGAAGCCTGCCTAATGGTGCCTTGACCCAAAGGGACACCTAGATATTTAGTTGGAAACATCCCTTTATAAAATCCCAAAATCCTCCCAATGTTTCTCTGGGTTATGAGCGGAGTGTTGAAGAAAAAAATATGGGACTTCTCTGTGTTAACTTCAAGTCCCGACGCCTTGGCAAAGGTCACTATACTAGTTTTGTAGGCTCTTGTCTCTTGGACTGAAGGGTGCCCCATCAACATTGTGTCATACACAAACTGTTGGTGAGTTTGTTTATCCATATCCTCATAAAATGAAAGACCTCTGATCCTCCCATGTCCTGCCTAAGCTTTGATGAGTTTGCTTAGCCCTTCTGCATCCAGAATGAAGAGAAATCGGGAAAGGGGGTCTCCTTGTTTGATCCCCTTGGAAGGCAAAAAAATCCTTGTCGGGGAGCCATTCAGGAGGATTGAGAAGAAAGGAGAGGATACCATACCCATGACCCACTCCACCCATTCCTGACAGAGTCCAAACGCCTGAAGCATCTTCTCCAAATAATCCCAACTGAGCTTGTCATAAGCTTTGGCTATATCTAGTTTGATAAGCATGCCTGAACTTCTAGTGCATTTTAGTGAATGAATAGCTTCCTGAATTGTGATAATACCATCCAGGATTTGTCGTCCCTCCACAAATCCTGATTGCTCCATGCTAATGAGCCCTGAGAGTAGGGGTTTAATTCTATTTGCTATGACCTTAGCAATTATCTTGTAAATCACATTACAGAGAGCTATGGGTCTAAAGTTGCCTAGAACGTCTGCCCCCTCACTCTTTGGAATTAGAGAGAGAAAATTTGCATTGAATGCTTTGAGCACTCCTCTACTTGTCCTTGATTCCTCGACTATGGCCCAAACCTCCTCTTTGATGATGCCCCAGAAGAAATGAAAGAAGTTGGATGTAAACCCATCAGGGCTGGGAGCTTTCCCTTGAGCCATCTGCCGCATTACCTCCTCGACCTCCTACATGGTGATAGGCTTGGTGAGGTTCTCATTGTCCTCCCTCGATACTGTTCTATGGATCAAAGATGTGATCCTGTCAATATCTTGGCCCCTCTCATTGTTATCGTCTGTCATGATTTCCTTGAAATGGTTGACTATCTCCTCCTCCACTTCTTCCTTGGTTCCCACTTGAGTCCCATTGGGCTTTTTAAGATTGTAAATCTTTGACCCCAACCGATTGCTAATCGTAGAGCTGTGGAAGAATTTGGTATTTTTGTCTCCCTCCCTCAGCCATTTGACGGGTGACTTCCGTTTACAGAATATTTCCTCTTGTCTCTCTTTGGATTCTAGCTGGGCACAAAGTTATTTCTCCTTTTCTTTCAACTCCAAGTCCCACCCATAGTCCATCCCTTTTTGTTGGATGGTAGTCATTTCTTGAACAATCCTTTTTTTGTCCTCAAATATGTTGCCAAAGTCTTCCTTGTTCCATGTATGGATCTTGGCCTTTAGTGCCTTAAGCTTCTGTTGGAAGCTATACATCCTTGTCCCCCCTAGGTCATCCATATACTTCCACTATTGTTCTACTAGACCTTTGAATTCCTTGTGTTCTAGACAGAACTATTCAAAGAAAAAAGGTTTTGGCAGCCAAGCCGCCGCCCCATCCCATCTTAGACACACAAGCCAGTGGTCAGAGCTAGCCGCTGGGATCACATTCGCCCTGATCTCCCTTGCACCCCTCACCATATTCTCTGTCACCAGGAATCGGTCTAGTCTTGAGGCAACCAAGTGGTCTCCGCCTCTCCTATTGTTCCAAGTAAACCACCCATCCCTAGTTTCTAAGTCCACGAGGACACTTAGGGCGAGGGCTTCCCTAAATTCCTCCTGATATTTGTCCAACATCCTTCTTCCCCTTTTTTTCCCCAGAGAGAGATTATCAGATTAAAGTCCCCGCCTATAATCTAGTTTCCTTCCTTGGCCGTTGCACAGAGCCAGCGTAAGTGATGAACAAATGACTGCTTTTGCGGGAAGGCACTCGGCCCGTATATATTCACAATCGTCCCTCTGATTTCTATCCCTAAGATTTGGAAATCTACTAATAGGGAGAAGTGACCCGCTCTCCACTCTAGTAGGTCCACCTCTCTGGGTTGCCATAAGATATCCATCCCCCCTTTCATACCATCTGCATCTAATGCCATAACCTTACTACCTTTCCATATATTTTGCCCGATATTCTGCATTGTCTCAAAACTACACTTGGTTTCTTGCAAAAAGAGAATGTCTGGTTTTTCCTGCTTAATCTTCCTAGCTAGGGTTTTAATATTCCTTGGGTGATTAGACCCCCTAATATTCCAGGTAACTATCTTCATAGGGTAACTTTACTTACTTCAGAGAAGGCCACCTTGATCGTGGGATACTGGCCTGATTCGATTAGCTTAACTCTAAAATCTGCTATCCTTTGCTTATTCATTTTTCGACCTCTCTTCTGATCCTCTTCCAACATTTTCCTCTTGCTTCCTTTCTGCCCCTCCACACTTATCCCCAGATCCTTGTGAGTTTTAGATCGAATAATTGCCTGTTGTAAAATTTTGATCTGCTCTTGGGGTACATAGCCCAAGCCTGCTTTCCTACATTCTACTTCTAGGGTGTCCAGATCACGAAGATCCATGTCCTCAGCTTCGTCTTCTTCCATGGTGACTGGCATGTTGCCATTGTTACTCGCTTCAGCTGCCTCCTTCATCTCGATCTCTTGGGATTTGGCTGAATCTCTTTCTTTGTGCACTTGCTCCTCTACCACTTCCTCCAAGACCTGGAAAGGGTATGAAGAGCCTGCGGGCTTTCTAGATCCTTCCTTACGTGCCCTCTGCCCTCCATTACTCCGGCCCCTCCTCCTATTTTTGACTTGTGTGAACCCTTTGTTTGCTGGTGCCTCCTCCTGATCCTGTGCTTTCTTCTCCTGACTCCCTCTGGGGCAGTTCCTCCCAAAATGGCTATACTCATGGCAGATCCTGCACCGGAATGGTAACTGCTCATAGTTGATTTGTTGGGTCCATTCCTCATCATCCCAATTCAGGATGATTGCTTCAGGGAGGTCCTTCGAGAGATCCATATATACACAGATTCGAGCAAACGTTGTATACCTCTGGAGCCTGGTCTACTCGGCGACTTTCACAAATTCCCCAATTGAATTCCCAATATCATGAAGGACTTCCATATCCCAGTATTCCCCGAGAAGACCCACCAGGAAAATCCACACCGGGGCTACTATCATGTCCTCTGCTTTAGTTTTGAATCACTCCTTCCATGGCTGGAGGTAAAGCCCAGCTGAGAAGAAAAAATACGACCATCCTTCCAAGATCCTATCACAATATTCTTGAGTGAAGAAGATGATGGTGAAAAACCCTTCGCTCCCAACTGCAGGTCATAATGACCTTTTAGGCTCCATGTGCTTTGAATCCAGCAAACCAGATCTTTCTCCCTGGGCCAGATCCCCACAAATTTCCCAATTAAATCCTTCTCCTTCCACATCTCTATTTTCCCTCAGATCGATTCTGAATGGATCTGGATTGCCGGGATCGATTGAGCCCTCGGGAGGCATCCTCCCACGCCCGATCTCCTCCCTTCGCTTGTCCCCTCTTTGCCCCCACTATTTCTCGTCGACCCTCGGCTCCGCGCTATGGTCATCGCCATGCTTGAACGGGGGGGTTTGTAGCCCCCACCCCACCTGGGCCAAGCATAGAGCACTCCGGCCCTTCCTTTCACCCCGCTCCGTCAAAAATTCCTCTCTCGATCTCTAACCAGTCCTTTTTAGTGTTTGTTACATATGATAAAGTATCAGTTTATTTGTTTTTGTTACATTATTACATTATGTTTGGGCATAAATTTCATGATCATTTTTGCTTATAATTGTTTAGGTATAGAGATCGATAATTTCATCGAGAGAAGTTAGCTGCTCTCTAACCTAGTATGGGGGAGATCTTGTTAGTTAGTCACGTTATGCTAGCCGACATAAATAAAAAAATATTAAAAATGAAAAATATAAATTACATATAGACTTAAATAATAATAATAAAAATTAAACTAGCATAGATCCATTTTAAACCCAAATTTATCAAGTACCGAGATGGATCCAAATGGTAAAATATTGTACAGCGCAAGAAATTAAATCCCTTTCAATACTTGATAAATCAAGGTTTATAACAACTTCATTTTTTTTCAATAAATTAAAATGTTCATTCAAACTTTTTAAAAGAAAAATTACACCAAAAGTAAATGCTGACACATCTCCATTTTTTTCTTAAAAAAAATGTTACATATCTCCATTAGAGATTTTTTATTAAATTGGCATATGTCATAATAATTAGACACTAAAGGTTGGCAATGGCAATGCCGTGTTTTCATAAATTAACACTTACAAAGATTGATATTGAGATTTTACAATTTTGTCATGGATTCGTGACAGTGGCCAATGGTTGATATTGGACATGTGATTTTATACTTTTATTTGGACAAAACCTTTACGATAAATATTAAAATATGTGTTAGTCTAAATAAGTTGGGAGTGAAACTTATGAACTTCATTTCAATCAACAAAACTTTTTATGAAAAACGAAGAGTAAATACTTAACAAATTGTTGGGAAATCCTTGTCACGAGGTCTTGCATTTTTGTGGATAGTAAAATTAATTGATTTTGATGTGTAAAGATCTTAGTATTTTCCAAGGTTTCAAATGTACTTTGTGAAATATATATATATGTTTTTTTTTTTATATTTTTAACAAGGTGTATAAACTAACATTAGTATGCTTCGCCTAACAATTTAATCTATGTTGAAATATTTTTTTATTCTCACATTGTTAGAATTCAGCTTAGAGAGTAAATAGGAAGTTGGTTTAGACTTTATTTACTTTAAGTTGTGTATATGTATATATACACACACAAAGCATTAAAAGCAAAATTGAATCCATGATCATGTAAGACAAGAGACTTTCGCGTAACAAACCACAAAGACCTTGACCTTCTAACCACCAAATCTTTGTTTGCTTTAGACTATAGAGTTAGCAAAATAATCGACCAACTATCTTCAGAAGTTATCTCTTTTTTCAAGACCTTTGTACCTGTCTATGAGTGTTTTTCTCGCACTCTTTCATTCACCAACAAACTTACAAAACAGATCTACACTCCATGGCTATCAACCATCATACCACTACTATAATAATAAGCGAGAGGAACAACATAACAAAGAAGTAGGATGGTTGTTGAACTAGCAAAAGTATACTTTCTATAGGGTAGATGTATTGCTAGGGCTTGGGGTGGTTGGTAAATCTCTGCAAGATTATAGGAAGCTAGACCCTAATGTAATTGTTGCATACCATCATACCAATATTGGGGAATGTTTTTGCATTGAAGATGAGCTCTGAAAAATGGGAATCATTGTGGTTGTGATAGTAGATAAGTCGTAGGTGTTGTGGAGAAGATTAGGTTCTATTACAAGGGTCAAAGGCTAAATCCATGCATCTAAGATAGTTGGGACCAACCATTTATGGGAATGGTTCTTCGACAATGGTATCCAACCTAACAAATAGAGAAATAATGGAATGCAAACATCTGAGTGTAGGGTATGGTTGATTCGAAGGTCCACAAAATAACATTAGAAACAAAAACCCTAAAATACAATTTTGAAATGTCAATTGGAGATAGATAAACTAGAGATTGATCTCTAAGTTTTATCTGAGTTTGGTGTCTAGGGTTGTTGGAAAACCCTAAAAATGCAATTGTAGATATGTCTTCATAGATGGAACAAAATGATAGTTGCATACTGAGAATGAACTTTGGAAGCAGCCCATGTGTTCATCTAAGGTGCCACTAAACATGTCAAGGGTATGTATGATAGTATGCAAGTATCTCCATTGAATGTATGGCATGAGAGGAGTGTGTATCACAATGTGTAGCAAGTAAGCTAAACATAAAGAAGTAGGATGGTATGCAATTGTTGCATACCATCATACTAATATTCGTTAGTGTGGGGAATGTTTTTGCATTGAAGATGACCTCTAAAAAGTGGGAATCATTGTGGTCTAAATAATAGATAAGTCGTATTTGTTGTGGAGAACATTAGGTTCTATTAAAATAGTCAAAGGATAAATCCATGCATCTGAGACAATTGAGACCAGCAATTTATGAGAATGGTTCTTCGACAATGGTATCCAACCTAACAAATAGAGAAATAATGGAATGCAAGCATCTGAATGTAGAGTATGGTTGAGTTGAATATCCACAAAATTACATTTGAAAACAAAACCTAAAACACAATTTTGAAATACCAATTTGGATATAGCTAAACTAGAGATTGATCTCTAAGTTTTATTTGAGTTTGGAGCCTATGGTTGTTGGGAAACCCTTAAAATGTAGTTGTAGATATGTATTCATAGATGGAACAAAATGAGAGTTGCATACTGAGAATGAACTTTGGAAGCAACTCATGTGTTCATCTAAGGTGCTACTAAACATGTCAAGGGTATGTAGGATAGTATGCAAGTATCTCCATTGAATGTATGACATGGCAAGAATGTGTATCACAATGTGTAGCAAGTGATATAAATGGGGAACACATGTCATAATAACATTGAGAGTGTTGATGTTATGTTATTACGGGTCATGTTTGAAATGTTGACTCGAACATTATCTGGATCGATTTTGTTCAATGGACGTGATTCTTGAACTTGTGTTGTAATCCTTTATGCTTAAATGGTGTGTTTTTGAAACAATACTACTTGTAATTATTTGTTTTCCATGTCATCTTATGGATCCCATTTATGAGCAATTGTGGATCTTCTTTACTTCCACTTTTTGTATTAGTTGTGGATCCTACATCAAATGTCATAATAACAAAAATATTCTTAAGAGATGCTCTTTGACCTTGGAAATCAAAGTGATTGTTATCCTTAAGTGCTTGGAGTTTTAAGACATCAATGTGAGCATTCTTAGTTTCCTCAAGCCATATTATTGTAGATGGCTCCCATCTTACAACTTTAGGGAGTGTGCACTCTAATTTTAACCATTCCAAGGTCGTTTGGTAGTTTTTATAGGAATGAAATGCATTTAAATTGGTGTTAACTTGATTGGAAGTATTTACGTCTTTTACTAGTTTTTTTTTAATTGTAGCGTCCATGGCTTCTTCATTAAATTGCAGTGTCCTTGATTTCCTCATGATTGTGTCCAAAAATTCAACCTTTGAGCAACATAAATGTTGTTCATCTACCATAACTTGCCTTTTATCTTGATCGATATTATTAATATCATCTTGATTGACGTAATAGTTTTCCTATCTTCCTCTTTTTCATCATCGTTATTAATTATCTCTTCTTTATTTCCAGCTTCCTCTTCATCACAATCCTTGTTGGAAGTTGGTGGATTTGGAGATGCTTTATACGGAGGTGATGTCACTGAGGATGTAGTTGTGGATGAGGCAATCAATTTACTCGAAGTGCTTTGTTGTTTAGGGGGATTACTAGATTTATAATTTTCCAACCTCTTTATGATAGAGTTGATCTTGGCGTTCATCCTTGTCTCCAATCTATCGAATTGGTTTTTTAGTTCATTCATCAATGTTATAGTATGTGGAGTCATATAATTTGAGTCATTTTTCATTTTATGAAAATAAAAATATATATAATAATAATAATAATAATTAATAAATAACAATATTATTATATTTGATATATTTTTATTATAATGTCTCACACTTCATTGATTGTATTATAAAACCACATTTGGTTTTATTTTAAAACCATGTGTTATATATATATATATAATTGAATAGATGTGTTGATGCTTGGAAAATCCCAAGTACCGACAGTAGGGATTCTCCCCAATAATTGCTCTAAACTAGATCGTTTACTGTTTGGTATGGGGAATCCGTCTGGTTAGTGGCCCAACTATCGTAGAATTAAAAGAACGTTTAACTTTGTTTTATCGGTTGCGACCCAGTCCACCGTTTATAGGATTTTATGTTTAGGTATTAAATGCAAGTGCCTGAACTAAATGCAAGTGATTGATACACAAGAACCTCTGAAGAGCTACGCAGGTTCTTACCTATCACCTTACATGAATCATTGCTTCTCAATCACTTCTAAGTTAAGCAAAACTAATGTACTCTAAGCTATTCTATCTATCTAACCTATTCCCAAGGGGAGTAAAATTTGTATCCAACGGAGTAATGTACTATAATTGTGCATATTGAATCCTACAGGTAGCTATTCAAATTCTACACACATAATCACAACATAAAATATAAACAAAGATAGCTTTGTAGTGTTAAAACATTCATTACTCATTGTATGTACAAGATTTCTTATAGAAAGTAAAATCATTCATCATTGCAAAAATAATTCATTAAGTTAGAACGATCTTACAGTTGCATAACAACTAAATAAGTAGTAGTTCAACATTAGCAATCCACACAATCCATTTGAAACTTGTATAGTCCATCCTCCAACAAAATTTGGTTCTCCTTTATTCATAAAAGAAATAATTCTTGATACAAATAACAACATGTATGCGCTAGTGAAAAGTCATTTCTCATCTATCCTCTACTCCTATTTATACACTTTTACAATTGACTTTTGGACTACCCCTACCTTTTGGGCTTCCTTGACTCCTCGACTTACAAAATTCATCCTCTAGTGACTTGCACTAAGAAAAAGGAAATAAGATAAAATAATTTACATAAAATGCCACATGTAGATAAGACAAAAATTCAAGAGGGCCCAGCTGGTCTTCCAATGAATTCACCCCACGCATCAACTTCTGTAGCAATAGTTTTGTAGTCTAAAGGTTCCAGTAACCTTACAGCCACTTCGTGCACAACCAACTACGACTTTATTTCTGCCATTTTGGGTGGGGTTACCCAATATAGGTCTTCCAAGAAACAATTGCTAACCGAGGCCTTTGCAATCCAGTCTTTTATCGCTTTTTCAGTGATTCCTTCAATTTGTTGTATGCTTAATTCATCCTTGCGTAATCTGTCCTAGAGATATTTCAGGTGTTCATCCTTGTTTGGAAACTCCTGAATTCTTGCCACTGAAGAGGTCTGGCACTTATTATGCGTTGTGTGCATTCTCTTGAAAAAATCCATGCACCTTTCCAAAGTCTTTTCGACCCCAATGGTCAATCTCAAAGTAGACTTGCTGTTGAACTCTAGAATTTCTAGTTCTATTATCAAAACATATGTTGTCAGTTTCCCTTGAACTTTCTCCGCAACTTCTAGTGACATTTCCCTGAAATCAATTGATATTGCTGAAATTTCTTGCAATCTTGTTTCTGCTTACTTTATCTTATATACCTCTTCCACAAGTTTCAGTTGGACTTGATAGGTTTTCCTCCGGATTAGGAAGGCCTGCTCTCGTAAGGGAGTGATATCAAGCTTCCTCTCATTAGCTATCTTAAGCTGAGTTTCCAGTAAGTTGTTATGTGCCTCCAGCTCTCCTACCCGGGCTTTTAGATCTTTTGCTTGTCTGCTAGCTACGGATTTCTGCACCTCTAATTCTGAAATCTTATTTTTGAAGTCCTTCTTTTCTCCAGGCTATGATTGTAGTTGAAAGCTCTGATGCTTCCTTTTTCTCTCTCTAAAGCTTGGTATGCCTTTTGAAGTATTTCAACTTTTGAAAGAGTTGCCTCATGTTTCATTTTTCATTTCTCGGCCTTCTCCTCTTTCTTTCACCAGAGTGTCCTTCATTCTTATCATCTTTTCTTTGTATTGATCTGCATTTTCCAGCAATTTGTCGATATTATCAGCATTCACTTGAGTGGCTGCGACGCTGAATGATGCCATTATTTTTGGATCTTCGTTGGTTCCCTGCATGACGGTTTTCTCAGTCACTGTGACTACCTCAGGCTAGGTACCAACCTTTGATCTTTTCTTTGATATCCAAACAATGGATTTCTTCTTTGGGTCGAAGAATACCGTGTCCAGGAAAGCCACTACATGATACTTGGACGGAGTAAAAGGCACTATTCCTAACTATGCAAGAGGGAGGTGACCTCCTGTTATTATGTTACCTGATGTAGAGGGGGGATCTATTGGATTATCCTGAGCAGTATCCTATTCCAGACTCTCCCTATCTTTGTCTTCTTGTTCTTTCTTCCTTAACTCCTTAGTTGCTTGTTCAGATTTGTTTTGCAATCTTTCTTTTGATTCTCAAACTTTTGGACTTCCACGTTCTTGAACTTTTGGACTTCCGCCTTTTTGCTCCCGCAAGCCTCTTCCCGAACCGTTGATCTACTACGGGGTGGATCTTGACCGTCGATCCGTATTCTGATGCAGATCTATCCTTAAACGTCAGATCTTTTGTGGAATGTTTTCTGGCTGTTGATCTTTGATCAAGTGTGGAATTTCATTTTACTTTGCGGATCTACATTCCTTTGCCGCAGAACTTAATTACAACCGTTGATATTCTCCAAGATATATCTCCACCGTACGATCTTAAGTGATATGGATGAATTGTTTAGGAGTATCTTGGGTGTAACTCCTATTTGCGGAATTCTTCCTCAGCCATAGATGTGTTCCTACGATGATCTCAGCCATTAAACCCGCACAAATTTAAACCTTAATTATTATCGATCCTTGCAGTGATCTATCTGCAGATCCTGAACCTACAACAAGGTTAATTCAAGATAAAATCCATTCATGAAGTCTTAATAATCAAATTCTTCCTTTGATTGATCAGATAATCGATCTTTGTTTTACTCTCTTTCAGAAACCCTGAATTCAC
The DNA here is from genome assembly GCA_001517045.1 of Pseudotsuga menziesii. Classification (NCBI taxonomy): domain Eukaryota; kingdom Viridiplantae; phylum Streptophyta; class Pinopsida; order Pinales; family Pinaceae; genus Pseudotsuga; species Pseudotsuga menziesii. Next base: position 217,180 of record LPNX010362985.1, on the reverse strand, counting down.
ACGCAAGATTATCATTCATTAACATAGGATTTAACCAAACATTCAATTCATGAAGTCACACACTCAGACAGAATTGAATTTACACACACAAAGATTATGCCGAAATAGGATTTTTTGTTCACATGCTGAAACTATACATACAAATTTGTTTCAGAACCTGTGTTCTGATCTCCTTAGGCCTGATACATCTTTAAATGACCTTGCTTGAGCCATATTTACTCTGTTTTGGCTACTTATCTTTCTCCTATATGTATATCTCTATCTCTTCTCTTCTTCTATCTATCTATGCCTCGCAGGCTTACATATATACAACTAAATTCATGAACCATTCTGGTTCAGATCCATAATCCACTCAATAATCCCTAATATTCTGCTAACTAATCCTAATTACAACAAATCCTCTAACCTATCCTATGACTCGCTACCATTAGATGAGGGATTTGTTACAATGACTCATCAATTGACCTAATGACTCACTCATCCTCTTAGTGACTCACCATCTATATAGAATCAAATAAAACATAGGTTTATTTACAATGTGATGGTTCAAATACCATCAATTCAGAATTGAAGACCCCTTCTAGGCCTGATCCAACATTTAACTTGGAATTTGAATGCAGAGCAATATTCTCCTGCATCAGACTCCCCAGGAGGAAATAAATATGACCTCTTGGTCATAACCTTCCATCTTCAGTATTCCTATATCCCAAACCTTGTTCTATAACTGATCATCCATCTCATCATGTTGTTCTATCTTTGTCATCTTCAGTTCTCCTGGTTTCCAAATTTTTTGCTGTAATGCTCCACTAGCTTTGCTTCTGCAATATTTTTCTGTCATCCATCCTCTGCCACTGTTTTGTCTCTTTGCTATGCTGATGTAAATCTTCATGCCTTCTCTGAGACATCTTCACCATCAGAAACCTTAGTACTTCAATCTCCATGTCCAATCTATCCTTTAACTGGTACACCTGTATCTTCTTCTCTTGAAGCTGTTGTTGTCCTCTTGACTCTCTATTGCTATCCACTAAATTACAAGATAATCCAATGTTTTGACCTTGTATTTTTCTAATACTGCTATCAAACATTAAGCAGTCATCATTATCAATCCTTGGATTAATCAACCAATCTTCCATCATTTCTAACTCTTCATCATATTTCCCGAGGTTAGAAAACATTTCTTTGTCTCCATTAGCCAACTCTGCAACAACAAATTCCTTTAGGTACTGATCACCCCTTTGAGATGTAATGTAGTCTCTTCATGTGTCGTGACAGATTTATTCCTCTATCTTCCAATATCATTATCAAAATATGCAAGTGTTATCCTTTGGTTATCTCCACGAGATCATGTCATCTCATCCTTCAATTCCAGAACAAAATTATGGCTTTGGTCCATGTCAAGGATACATGGATACTCTCCTTCTTCTTCTTTTACCTCTGGGACAACCTCACAAGGTTCATCACATGTTATTCCTGTAGATATACACAGATCATTAATTTCAAAAATATTGAATTTTTATCTCCCATTGACTTTCTTCTCAGCATATTCTCTTGTTGATTTGAACTCTCCCAAGACTTCATAAGACTTTCAGGTAGTCCCTCTTCTGCACCATCTTCTTCTAAGATGATTTTATGTTCTGCCAAACAACAATGAACGTATTCTTCTATTAATGATCTAATTTTGAGTTTTCCTTTTTTCCTCAAAGCATCATGTTAGCACTGGAATTGAACCCAAGGTTGTGGAAAGCTCGCTCCCAGGTAACAACAAAACCGCTTTAGACTGGGCCTCTGGCCTTGCGTAGTCAAAGAGAGATCTCTCGCTTACTTTCCAGCTTTACTCATGTAAGATATCCGATCAAGAACAGTCGGGAGGCCAGACTCCTGACTAGGGCATATGCATTGATGTAAGATGCAGACGGGACTAACAGAGAAAGGAACCATTGGGCAATGGAGTTGAAGGTCCGGGTAGGGAACATATTGCAGGAGGTAAAGAATGGCGCAAATTTACAAACAGAAGAAAGATAGTCGTCGATCTCGCAATTATGATATATTTAGCAGGTGATTAGTAGATGAGAGGGAATAGTCCATCACGCAGAGCATCTACAGGATGAATTCTGCGTAACTTTAGAAGAAAAATTAAATGAATATTTGAAACAACAGATGGAGCATAGCATGTATGGATTCTGAACTGTTATACACTTATTTCAGACATGAAAGGAATTAACAAACTGGAATGAAAACAGGATGAACATTTTCACATAAAGAAATTACATATTGAAAGAAACAACGACACATGAATCTCTGCCTTGAGAGACAATATTTCCTCTGCAAATTTATTCATAACACGGGAACCAGAGACTAATTACAATGGAGAGCCTCAGCCCTTGAAAGTTTCCCAACCAACCCCTATCTCCCTCTGTCGAGAGTGTATTTATACTATTTCAGTGTTGATATTACTCTCTGAAACAAACCTAAAAACTGTTTTCAGACACAATCAAACATTAACAGTCTAGAGAGTGGAACTATTGCCACGATTTACAAATATGAACAACATTATGGGGCTGCCGCACATGGTAATTCAGAATGACAGCGTGGAGTTTTATCCATTCAGGTAATTTGGCATAAAAACGATCTTTACATCACTTGTTGGTGATCTGTTGCTGACATTGGACTGCTCGTTGACATGCTTTTTTTGCCTCCTTTGACTAACCCGCTTCCTTCATACCATGGTGCTCAAAGGCCTACAAGAAAACCCCGGCTCCGATGCTCAGCCTTTTTCCCATCTCCTCCACTGTTTGGTAACACTGTTATAGGGAGGAACTAAAGAAAGGGTGGCCATGCATTTGATGATGATAAACCTCTTAAGAGGTTTAAGAGGTTTATCATTCTTGTACTGCTCTCTCCCTTCTACGAGGAGGGTTTTCTTGCAGGCCATGTAGCTAGGTGCGTGTTTGACCTCCCCCTTGCCCATGGAAAAGTTGTTAAGTGTAAATTAGAAGGGCGGTGATGAAGGCTTCGGAACTTTACTGTCCCAGACCAAGCATCTGCTCCAACAACACAACCACCATCATGTGTCGAGACTTTAGAGGCCGTGACTGCAACTGGAGGTGTCATAGGGACGTCCTTGGGATGTAAAAACCCACGCATAGTGCATCTGAAGGTAGGGTTGTGTGGAAACAGGTGAATCCCCCTAGGTATTTAACATATGTTCCCTGGTGGTCTGCAATTTTCTGGTGTAGATAACCAGGATGATGAAGAAGCACAATTTTATGTTTGCCAACCATTAGTACCCCTTGTCGGACTAACTTCTCAAACCACACAACCATGGCTATCTGCGAAAGAACTCAACATTTCTCGTAATACAACCTCTATCCCTCGCCGTCTGTGCATTTCCCTACTTCAACAATCTTCAAAGAATGACACTATATAGGGCAACTAAAACAACTTAGATAAGGCTATACTCTTGAATACCAATCGTCATGACAATAGTGTGACGCCAGGATGGGGATACTTTCCTATGATGTTCAATTATCTTATCTGATATGAATAAGAATTTAAGCACTTTCCCACGTGGCTGCCTAATTGGTTTAAAACATTTGGATCTGACCTTTCTTTCCTTTTCGCTCGTTGTGACGGCGGCGCTGAGCGGATTCAGTTCGTGGCGTCTCTTTACTTCATGTAGATTCTAGATTCGTCACTTCAAAAACCTGAACTACCTACTTCCCTATTGTTTTTTCTATGTGAACCACGTGCCTGACCCATGGAGCCGGGGATTCAGTGTCATTGGTCATCATATTCATCATAGTCCTATCGCAAATGGCATTGGGGAATTAGTCAATCCACCGGGAGGCAGATCATGTGTGGGAACGTCTCTTCTACTGTCAGATCTGTGTTGGGCGTGACACCTATAGCCTTGAGGCCTTTTTAGCCCTCTGATTTGAGGGTCTTCCACATCCATCATCCACGTTTCATCAACTTAAGCCGCCAATTCCTCTTTCCTGGATCCAACGAGTAGCTTCAGACTGCGACGTGCTCTTACTCGTCGATCGAGATCGAATTTCCCATGCAACCATCTATCTGAGTGGGTCCTACCACCTTTTCATGAATCAGGACCCTAACATTGTCTGCGCTAGTTCAGATCATGAAAAGAACCTCAACCGTAGACCTATTCCCCTCTTGTTCATGACCATCAATTCTTTGCAGCCAGTACCACTTTTCACGATTTGGAATCGCGACTTTTTCCGCACAAGTTTGGCTTGTGAAATCAGTTGGGGCCGTAGATCTGCTCATGTTCTTATCTCCATCGTTAGATATTTCTACCCTTTAACCTGTTTTGTGATTTGGGAAAGTTCCTTCTACCGAGCATGTTTTCCCAGCGAAACTGCCTCAGGTCGTCGATCGGGCTTCGCCTTGATCTCGGCCTTTCATTGTTTACCCATTTTAACTAACTTCGCGAATGCTAAACTTGACCACTCCCTCACATATTTCGGCAAAACCACGCTTTGTTGTCGATCTTCTTCCTTATGATCCCAGGTTGTTGGTCTACGACGCCTTTCTCTACCATTTGTGTTGCTGCATGTCTTCACCTCTGGAGGAATCTACCACCATAGATCGAGCTCTCTTCTTTATCTGGTGGTCTTAAATGATGGAAAATGTGCATTTGATAATCTGAAGGGCGTTCATATAATTTTCTAATGAATAGGATCCTTTTAAACTCTATCAGGCCCATAAATCGACTGTTGCAAATGGAGTGTTAACACATCCATCATATGCTTCACAACCTACATACACACATATTTTAAGTGTTCTTCAGTACTTGCAGTCATACACCAATAATCATTTTCAAAAACATGAGACTCTGAAGTCCCTGTTGATATTTCCTCTAGCATCCCCCTGTTGTGTTGGTCCGAGCACAACATCAATCTGTCAGCATCACCTATTTCTCCAATGGTTTGATATACAGGCCGTATACACTCTTCATAGGATACCATATCATCTTTACTATAACAAAATTCTATTCTGCTATCCTACTTTTGGAAAGCACATCTTTTTTTTCTTCAGACTTCATGATAGTCCAAGGTGATTGTTTAACTTTTTCCTTCATCAAAATGCAATTCTGATTCTTCCCTATAGAAATGTCTTTGCACATTTATTTTTCTTCCTTCATCTTTAGATCATCTTCAATTAGCTGTGTTCCTCCATCAAGCAACTCATCAATGAGTTCCTTTTGCCGCAATACTTCAGACCTTTCTTCAATTGAGAGACTATCTTCATCATATTTGACTTCATCAATTTTTAAAATAGTTTCAAAGGACTGCCCATCATTTGCAACAAAAACTGCAATCACAAACAAATCATCATTCTCAAAAACATAATACCTTTTGGTCTCATTCGGCCTCACAGTCATCTCCTCCATAAGTTTATCTGTATACTTTATAGAATTTATGAGACTCTCAATTGGTCTCTCTTTTTCTGCTTCATCATCCTCTCCAAGCAAAGGACCCTGTTTAGGTTCACAATATGAAACCTCCATCTCATATTCAACTTCTCTAAGTTCTTTCTTCAATTAAGCAAACATCTTTTGTTGTAGCTTCACCTGTAGTGAATGCCATCTTACCTCTCTTTTCATGACACAACCATACCTCTGGTTTTCTTCTTCAGCAGCTTGCATATGATTCTCAAAGCAGAAAATGTCTTTTGCTAACTCTATCAATTCTCAGCTACATCCGTCTTGTCTTTCTTTCTTCTTTATTCTGTTGTGGCTTTTCTCTGAACCCCTGCAATGACCTTCAACAATCATTGTTCCTGTCTCCTTCTCCTCTTTTGTGAACTTCAACCTGTCCACTTGTGGACTGTAACTCAGCCTTCACCTTCAACAAGTCTCCATACTTGTTTGCTAGACCTCAACAAGCTATCTCTCCTTGAGTTTGTCCTTTTGGTATATCTGGTCCTCTCACTAGAACCTTTTGAGCATCTGGTTTGCTCTTCTGTTTGGCTTCTGCAAGTCCACTTCTCTTTTGAGAACATGTACTAGTCCTCTTTTGTCCAACCTCTATTGGATTTCTCAGGTTCTGCCACTACTTCCTCTTTCCTCTTCTCAAGAAATTATATGGTATTTTCTACTGTCAAATATTTCCTATATAACCAGAGTTAAATACAAACATCAATCAGTCCATACCTTTAGAATTTATACTTGTACAGTTGGCTGAAAATATCTCCACTGTTATCTTCAAAAGATCTTCTTCTTGATCTTTTTCATCTGCACTGTCCTTTCTTGTCTCTGGATTATAGCCATTGTCTGCAATTTCTCCTACTGTAGAGCCTATACTCCTCCTCCCCAATATCTGCTTTGATCCCTTGCACAAGACTGAACATACACCCTCACAACTATCAGTCTTCAAATTCAATAAAAATTTGCAGAAATTCCTTACCTTTGCTTTATTCAATTGCTCAAGAGTAGTTTGATTCAATACTCTTCCCATGCATCATAAATCCATGCTTATATCTGTCAAATCATATCCTTCCAAAGGATTTATTATGTATTCTCTTGTGGCTAATCATCAATTTAAACCACACACTCTTTGTTTGCAAGTATTTTCCCATAATTAATTATAATCATAACAGAAAACAAAAAGATCATTACCTCATTCCAAGAGCTAGCTCTGCTCTAATACCAAACTGATGCCAGCCCCACCTTGGTGGCATGTTTTTTCCACCTTTGAGATCAAACACATGAAATTCAGAGCATGGAGGGACTTTAAACCCTTCCCGACAGCCAAATTGTTGAGTTAAACCTTCTTATGCAACCCTGTTACGCAGCTGCTTCCATTTTTGGGTTTCCGCAACTATCTGTTTCACCTTCCAACTTTCCGCAATTTTTTGTTTCTGCACCACCCTTTCCATACGCTTTCTTCCACAGCAGGATTTCAGCATTCACCTTTTTTGCAATGTGGAATGCGGGATGCGGCTTTACAACTTTTATTTTTTAATTGAACTTCCGCAATTAATTCCGGCCGCAATAGTCTATCTCGCATGCGGGTTGCGGAACTCGGCTTGCCAACTTTCCAAGTTCTCGAAATTTTGGACTTCCACCTTTCCACTCCTGCAAGGCTCTTCCTGAACCGTTGATATACTATGGGGTGGATCTTAACCATCGATCCGTATTCTGATGCAGATCTATCCTCAACCATCAGATCTTTTGCGGAATGTTTTCTGGCTGTTTATCTTTAATCAAGTGTGGAATTTCATTTTACTTTGTGGATCTATGTTCCATTACTATGAAACTTAATTATGACCATTGATATTCTCCAAGATCTATCTCCACTGTACGATCTTAATTTATCTGGGCGATTGGTTTAGGAGTATCTTGGGTGCAACTCCTATTTACGGAATTCTTCCTCAGTCGTAGATGTGTTCCTACGACGACCTCGAACATTAAGCCTGCGCAAACTTAAACCTTAATTATTATCGATCCTTGCAATGATCGATCTGTAGATCTCGAACCTGCAACAAGGTTAATTCGAGATAAAATCCATTCAAATTCTTATTAATAATCAAATTCTTCCTTCGATTGATCAGAGAATTGATCTCTGTTTTACTAACTTTCAGAAGACCTGAATTCACATGCAGGATTATCATTCATTAACACAAGATTTAACCAAACATTCAATTCATGAAGTCACACACTCAGACATAATGGAATTTACACACACACAAAGATTATGCCTAAATAGGCTTTTTCATTCACATGCCGAAACTGTACATACAAATTTGTTTCAGAACCTACGTTCTGATCTCCTTAGGCCTGATACATCTTTAAATGGCCTTGCTTGAGCCAGATTTACTATGTTCTGGCTACTTCTCTTTCTCCTATATGTCTATCTCTATCTCTTCTCTTTTTCTATCTATCTATGCCTCGCAGGTTGACACATATATATATATACAACCAAATTCATGAACCATTCTGGTTCAAATCCATAATCCACTTAATAATCCTTAATCTTCTGCTAACTAATCCTAATTATAACAAATCCTCTAACCTATCCTATGAATCGCTACCATTAGACGAGGGCTTTTTTACAATGACTCATCAATTGACCCAATTACTCACTCATCCTCTTAGTGACTCACCATCTATATAGAATCAAATAAAACATAGGTTTATTTACAATGTGATGGTTCAAAGACCGTCAATTTAGAATTGAAGACCCCTTCTAGGGCTGATCCAACATTTAACTTGGAATTTGAATGGAGAGCAAGATGCTCCTGCATCACAATGTGCAACAACTTTGCCCTGGGAATCATTCCTATGGAAACTCTCCTCACCGAAGTGGAAATTTTCCATATTCTTTACAAAGTCTGCCGCACATTTTACCTCCGAGAATTTGTAGCTGCCAATACAGAAAGGCATTGATAGTATAAACCACCCTATTCATGTCGAAAATAAAACTTCTGAATCCATCTAGGAAAAGTTGTCTTACTTCCTCCTTATGGACTATGTAATCTGTGACATACCTAGGCAGTAGTGATGGGGCTCTGGTTCCTCCGTACATCCTTAAATAAGTGCCCTCTTTAGAGAAAAAATGGTCCCCGTACTCACATATAACTTCTAGTGCACCCTCGAACATACACTTGCACTCCTCGAGAAATATTAGTTGGTGTAGATGCATCATAAATTCTTCACAAATAAGCTTGTAGAAGCTGTGGTACTTGTGAGCCCATAGAATATGATATGCACTATAGATGGGTGTCCTGGACTCATTCCAACTGCAATTTAGTTTTGGGAATGGATACAGGCATAAGATACAATCAATCAAATACTACCCCATGTTGAATTCTAATTTTCTTTGAAGCAAGCCTCCTAGTGCAGCAGCTATATAGGAAGACAAACTGTTTGCTACAATGTCAGCCCAATTAAAAATAGTGCCCTGCATGGCCACATGATATACCAGTGGCATCCAACTCATCTTGTAGAACTTCCCATTTACCTTACCAAAAATTATGTTTAGCATCAGAGCTATAAGCCTGTAGGGAGTGTGTAAGCTGGTAGTCTCGTATTCGCGAGAGGTTTTCTCGCGAAATTGCTTCCCTTCTATTATCACCTTCTTTACACATTCGATGTAGTCTAGACTTAAACTGTTTATCCACTCATCTATCATCATGATTTGTGGAGCGGGTAGTTTGCAAGCCTTGCTTATATAAGTACGGGTGAAGGAAGAAAAGGGTTGTCCTTCTAAGTTTGATATAATCATCGTAGTTGCATCTACTCGAGGTAAGATCCATACGATCACCTCAGCACAAGGGAAAATATCGAGGCGTGTGGATACCTTTGTGATGCCTGATTTTCTTATGTTTACATATAACGGTATATGATCTAGACCTGCATCTGGTACGTTCTGATCCTTTATCATGTGGTATATCTGACCCCATTTAAACTTTGGTTCAACCCTTATAACTACTTTTGTGTCTTCATAGATTATCTCCATTTTGGGCAAGACCTCCACATCTGAATCCTTCTCATGGACCTTGGCCTTCTTCTTTCTACCCTTCTTTGGCATGTTGTGGTGTGAAGAATGAGGCTATAACATAACCATAGCAAGAAATAACTCAGTGTTACTGTGATCAAACAACATGCATTCATATCAATAGAATATACTGGAATGAAAAACTACTACTAAGATGCAAGATAATAAAACCTAGATAACCAAACATAATTTTTTCTTTTCAAAAAATAAAATTGCATGCAGTGCTTAATATGTTGGAGAATAAAAAGATGTCTTTACCAATTCATCCTTGGCCATCTAAAGTTACCCGGTGATGCAAAAACATTAGCTCAAGTGCAAGCTCTAAATGTTGTTTTGGAATTTAGATCTCTAGCTCTGTAAACCAATCACCTGGTGTTTTAGGTCAAGATGCAGAAGAACAATCAAATCAGGTTTTAATACAAGGCTTGCCAAGCTTGTTTCTGTTCAATATTCCTTTGGTTTTGATATAAAAACACAGAAACCTCCTTTTATTAACTTCTATATTACATGCAAGCAAACGGTCAAAGAGAAACGCGGTAATGCCTTTGCATTTTGAAACTGAAAGGCAACTCAAAACCCTAGGTTAACCCGAAACCCATGAAAACCTCTTGAAACCTCGACGTCAACAACAGAGGCAAAATATGCAGCTTGGAAAGAAACCCTAAGCCATACTTTGAGATGTGACAGTCCCTACTGCGCTAAACCATTGATTGCTCCCTATCAATGTATAAAAAGGCAAACCAGACAAGGTGAAGTCGGTGAAACACTGGACCTACCGCAACTTCATCATTACGACCCAGAGATCTGATAGATGCATCTCTATGGCTTGAAAAACAGAAACAAATGCTACGGTGAAGGTGAGAATCAAACAAAACTGACAAGGCCAGGATAGCAATCTCAACGAGGCTAAAGGTTCTAATACAACCTAGCTTGAAAACCTCAATGGTTGATAAGTCAAAAACGAAAACCTAATGGAGCTAGGGTCTAGCCTTTTAAAGCGTGACTACGGATAGTGATTGTGAAAACCAAAAAACCATAAAAAAATGATGTTCTACCGAACCATTCTTAACATAAATAGCGCAATGATAAAGTACGAGGCCTACCTGACAAGTGATGGCGAGGATGTTGATGCAATGCTTGTCTCAAACAATCTGTAGACTCCAAGTGGCAATCGTTAATTGGGCACGTTCAAAATGGAGGAGTAGTAATAGTCTGTAACAAACAATCGCGATATATATATATAAATTGTGAAAAAGGTAATAAATGCGGTCGCTGGACAATTAATGGCGTGTGGGTAAAAAACGTCGTTTGGGACCTAAAACACAAACTCCGTCAACAACTTTTACCGAATCGGCTGTAACACCTCGAGTTTGACCCTGTTTGCATTAAAAATGTATATGATGTATATATTGTAATTAATCATGGTGTAGAGCTAAAGGCAAAATCCCCACCATCGATTTAGCGTTTTTATGTTTCGGCAATTAAAATCGTTGCCGATGGTACTTTGTGCGAGCTAACACATTATAATTTTGGCATCATGTAAATATGCAATTTAATTAAAAACCCACAACCAGCTATGTCAATGCGACAAATAATGAGATGGGGGCATGATTACGTAAGGAAAAGGGGGGGAATATTCAAACCTTTGGGGTCAATGGAGAAAAGCCAAATGTCAAAGGGAGAACCCATCAAACTGTCAACTACCTTTCTTGTCTCATTCACCCAATCATTTATTATTGCCAGAAATTGGTGGAAGTAGTTATTGCATGGAACAGGAAGAGTATGGGCAAAGAAATTCGAATTTGGGGAAAAACATTTTTGACTTGAAGGCAAGTTAACACCCAAAATGCATGTCCACTTGGTTATACACCCACGTTCTCCATTTCCTCATGTAGTGGAAGCTTGGGAGTTGTTTTACCTTCACGTTTTTGCCTAATGTGTGTTCTCCTTCACGTTGGGGGCTCCTAGGCGTTTTTCTCACCTTCATTCATCCACGTTGGGGTTCTCTCAAGCAGCTGGGATTTTCCTGTGTGTGGCATTCACGTTTTTGGGTTTGCTGTGTGTTTTTTTCCTCACGTGGGCAGTCATTTCTTCATTTTCCTCACACCGGGAATTCGTTTTTTTTTGTAATGACTTGTGGTTGGGTTTTTTCCCCAACGGTTTTTGTTGCATTTCCTCATTGTTTTCCAAGCTGAAAATCATTTTTGTGTTGCCCAACGATTTGGAGGAGAGACCACATTCTCTTGGGTGTTGATGAGTTCGTTTTTTGCCATGTTAGGGCCAAAACTTCCCTGGGATATGAATTGTTGTTAGGGGGTTGTTTTCACCCACCTTGGCAATTCATTTTGTTGCCAAACTATTTTCCTCAACCCAGAAATTATGTATATTATGGTGTATGCATTTGTGCTTTAGTATGTATTGAATTGGGAGGAAATGGGGCTTGACCAGCTTGATAAACCTAGTGTGTGAAGGAACCTCACAGACAGATCTAGGGGACTGCTTTTCTTCTTTGCACACCCTGAATAGCACTGGAAGGGAAGGCATAACCCGAGGGACTATGTAGAAGAGAAGGGGATGCTTCCTTGTGTTGGGTGGGTTGATGTTTAGAAGCCAGGCTGGATTTGGTGTAGGTGTACATAGCTATGTTGAGGAGCTCACTAGCTTAGAAGTCAGCCTATTCATCTCATTTGCATCTTGATAAACCCAACTGTGTTGGCTTGGCTGAATTTTGTGGTATCCTTGGCTATGTGTGAGCCTCCTAGTGTTCATTATTCCTTATGGAAGTCATGCCCAGCTCAGGGGTGGCAATGCTGTTGTGAGATTGATGAGCACATTGGCCTATGGTTGGGTGGAACGTTGCAGCGACATAGCTGGTTGCGGGACGATCTTCTTTCCAAGATAAGTCTCTCTTATGTTAATCTTTGCTTTGTATTTGTTTAATGAAAATGATGAACATGTTTATGCTTCTATTGTATGTTAAATATTTATGCATCTGTGCATGTATTATTTTAATGCATTTCATTTTATGTTTATGGGGCTAGTTTGCCCGGATTAGATAGCAGTAATAGTCGCGTCCTCTCTCTGGTAGAGGGGTGGGGATGTGACAGTGTGGTATCGGAGCTCACGTTGCAGCATGGGCCTCAATGGGGCATGAAGAAGCAGTGACAGGGGCAAGGTTACCCTTTGTCCAGCAGAGGAAAAATGTGAAACACAGGAAAAAATTTCAAAATTTTTCAAAGTGTTGGAAATTTCATATATCAGCTCAGTCGGCCGTGTTCTGCTAATACAGTGTCGGCTGAACTGGATGAGTTCAGCCAACAAAGGGAAAGAAAGAAGAAAAATTTCCAAGTGTTTTGGAATTTTACACATCGGCTGAGTTGGCCGAGTTTCCGCCAGTTGAACTTCCTGAGTTGAGCCGATGCACGTTGGCATGAAACGTTGAGTTGATCCGACGAGAAGCAGAAGAAAAGAAACTTTGCGAAAAAATTTCTAAGTGTTGAAAAATTGGGTAAACTCAATGAGTTTTGCCGATACATTGGTAGCGTTTGGTAAGTTTTTCCAATACACATCATGAGAACTTGGCAAGTCGAGCCATTGACAGGAAAAAGGGAAGAAAATTTTCCTATAATTTTCTAAGTATGGGTAGGTCGGAAAAACTTTGGGAGTTTTTCAATGCATCTCGGATGAGTTTTCAATGCATCTCATATGGTCTTTTCGATGCATCTTGGATGATTTTCCGATTCATCTTGAATAAGTTTTTCTGATGTCAAGGAAAGAAAGAAAAAATTTGAATTTTTTTTCTAAGTGTTGAAAATCCCATACCGGCAAGAAAAGATGAGTTTTTCCGATGTATGTCGGGTGAACTCGGTAAGTTTTTCCGATATGTCGGAAAAGTTTGACAAGTTTTTTCGATCGGAAAGAAATAATGAGTTTTTCCAATGCGTCGGAAGGGAAAAGGTGAGTCAAGCCGACATGTCGAAAAACTTTGGTGAGTTTGTTGATCGGGTGGAAAAGCTAAGTTGGTCCGAAAAAGAAATTTTTTGCAAGTTTTTAGTGGGATTTACAGGGACCAGAAAGAAGAAAAATGGCAGCGATCTTATGCACCAGATTGCGCGAAAAATAAAAGGTTTACAAAAAAAGGGGGGGGGCAAGCCCCCTTGACCCCCATCGTCCCCCTGAGAAAGTCATTCTTTGTGAAAAGAAAATTCTATGATTTGAGAAAGTTGTCAATATATGATGTTTCCAATGCAGGTAAGTAATGTATGATTCATATGAGTGTTATGCAACGGATAATTGTGTTATTAACACATTTTGCAGAATCATAGTCACCTTCAAAGGAAATATTCCAAATAGTGCAGTTCAGTAAAGTGAGTTTTTGGTTCAGCCATGAGAACCTTCAGCATGAACGATGCACATGATCCCTATGCACATGAGGAGGATGCTATGGGAGGAAATGTTCGAGTTGGAAATGATGAGACAGAGTCTAATGGGAGAAAATTGAAGAGACTCCTCCATATTTTGCAGCCACCATGAGAATCCTAAGGGTGGAAATGCAAAGTTACAGGGAAGATAATGAAAGATTGGTTAAGGCTCAGGAGGGGCAGAATCAGTTGAATGAAGCCATGCTGCAAAGTTTAACGGACATCCAGAGGTAAATGAACTCTGGGGACCGGATAGTAAGACTGGAAGGTAGTAAGAGCAGTACCAAAAGAAGGAAGAGATCTCCTAGTGGGTAATCTGACTTTGAAGGATCCACTAGCGGTTCAAGTTCTTCATCTCACAGGAATGAGAGGAAGAGGCGTTAGCATAACCATTCACGTGATGAGTTTAAGAAGGCAAGGCCGCCTACCTTCAATGATGAGATAAAGAATGGTCAAGAAGCGGAAGCTTGGCTTATTGGGATGAGAAAATATTTCCAGGTCCAAGACTACTCTGGAAATATGAAGTCTAGGGTAACCATATTCAATTTAAATGGAAGATCATCCATACGGTGGGAGCACTTCAGGAAAGTAAAGAAGATCAATGAAAGGAAGCTCATGTGGAAGTAGTTCCAGAAGTATTTCAAGTAGAAGTACCTCTCTGACAGGTACTATGATGATAAGGTCAAAGAATTCCACGACCTAAAATTGGGACATCAATACATGGAAGAGTATGCAAACAAGTTCCTAGAATTGTTGAGGTATGTTAGGTACATCAAATATGAGAAGGTGAAGATCCAACGTTTCCTGAGTGGATTGCCTCAGTCTTACAAATACAAAATTGAGTTTTATGAACCTAGAACTATTGAAGAAGAAATAAGGAAAGCTAAGTATTGCTATGAGCAAAGCAAAGTAAAACCTGATTATCATAAGACATGGAAGGACAATAAGAATGAGAAGTCTGACCAGAGGAAGAAAGGTTTCAAACATTCTGACTTTAGGAATCAGCAAAAGCAGACATCCCAAGATGCGATTAAGCTAGTTAGAGTGGTGGGAGAAAAGCCAAGAGATCCACAGCAGAACAAAGAACCACTCCAATATTGGAAATGTAGAGGACCCCACATACGCAGGAATTGTCCACTTGAGAATGAGAATGCAAGGCCGGCTTACAACATTCAAGAGGCAGAAACAGTGGGTCAAGTAGCAAGGGCCATCCCTAGGATTTATGCAGCGTTGGAGGACCGCCAGGCAGATCACTAGTCAACTGTGGTTGAAGTTGCAGGTAAGATTGTTGAGCAATATGTTTCTATCTTGATTGATCCTGGCTCTACTCACAGTTACATTACTCCTAGAGTAGTGGAGCTTTGTGCTTTTAAGAAATTAAAGCATAGCAAATCTTGGTTAGTTCAGCTAGCCACTCGAGCTAAGAGAAAGGTTAGTGAAGTGGTATAGAAATGTCCATTGGTTATGAATGGATTGGTCACTTGTGTAGATCTGAATGTTCTACCACTTGGTTCCTATGGTGTTCTAATTGGAATGTATTGGTTAGAATCTCACAAGGTAAAGCTTGACTGTTATAATAAGAATTTTGAATGCATGGACGAAGAAGGCAACTCAAGGATTGTGAAAGGCATTCCAAAGGTGCTTTCTGTGAGGCAGATTTCAGCAATGCAGTTGAAGAAGTTCTGTAGGAAAGGTTTCCAGTTGTATGCAACTCATATTTTGGAGGCAACAAAGAATGAAACTCCTAGGTTGGAGGGCTTTCACGTGTTGCAAGAATTCAGGGATGTGTTTCCTGATGAGATTTCAGGGCTTCCTCCAAAGAGAGAGATTGATTTCACAATTGAACTTGTGCCAGGAGCAGCACCAGTGTCCAAGGCACCCTATAGAATGAGTACGTCGGAAATGCTAGAGCTGAAGATGCAACTGCAAGAGTTGTTGGAGAAGAAATATATCAGGTCGAGTGTGTCTCCTTGGGGAGCACCAGTTCTGTTTGTAAAGAAGAAAGATGGTACACTCAGGTTGTGTATTGATTACAGACAGCTAAACAAAGTAACTGTGAAGAACAAATATCCTTTGCCTAGGATTGATGACCTCTTTGATTAAATTAGAGGAGCAAGGGTATTTTCCAAGATTGACTTGAGGTCTGGTTACCATAAGGTGAGAATCAAGGATGAATACATTCATAAGACAACCTTCCGAACAAGGTATGGACATTATGAGTTCGTAGTGGTACCATTTGGTCTCACAAATGCACTAGCTACATTTATGTGCCTTATGAATAGTGTCTTCAGTAGGTATTTGGACAAGTTTGTTCTTGTTTTTCTTGATGACATTCTTATTTATTCTAAGAATGAGAAAGAGCATGCAGAGCATCTGAGATTGACATTGCAGTTGCTCAAGGAGCATTAGCTGTATGGAAAGTTGAGCAAGAGTGACTTTTATAGAGATAGGATTCATTATTTGGGTCACATTATCTCAGATGAGGGTATATCTGTAGACCTTGAGAAGATTGAGGCCATTATGAATTGGCCTACTCCAAGAAATGTAACAGATGTAAGATATTTTACAGGACTTGCAGGATACTACATGAGATTCATTGAGGGATTCTCCAAGGTTGCACATCTAGTCACTTCTTTGAAAAAGAAGGGAATAAAGTTTGAATGGACACCGAGGTGTGAAGAAAGCTTCCAGCAGTTGAAGAATCTTCTCACAAGTGCACCAGTCTTGAAGATTGTAGAACTAGAAAAAGATTTTGTGGTCTGTACCGATGCATGCGGTCAAGGGCTTGGAGGAGTCCTTATGCAGGACAACCACGTGATATGTTATGAATCAAGAAAGTTGAAGGAACATGAGATAAACTATGCCACTCATGATCTAGAACTTGCAGCCATAGTACATGCTCTCAAGATGTGGAGGCATTACTTGATGGGAAGAAGATTTGAGCTAAGGACAGACCATTATGGTCTGAAGTATTTGTTTGATCAGCCTACTCTGAATGCTAGGAAAGCGAGATGGATGGAGTTTTTATGTGAGTTTGATTTTTAAATCAAGCACATAAAGAGAAAAGAGAATAAGGTAGTTGATGCACTCAGTAGGAAGGTGCAAGAAATGCACGTGGCATCTCTTAGTATTTTCCAGTCAGACTTGAGACAACAGATTGTTAGTCATAATGCTGGAGATGATTTGTATGAGCGGGTAAAAGACAAATTACAGCAGCAAAGTCTTGAGAAGAGGTATGAGGGATATAAATTGGAAGAAGATGGACTTCTTACCTATAAGAATAGAATTTACATTCCAAATGTAGCAGATATGAGGAGAGTTCTTATGGATGAAATCCATCAAGCTCCATATTTTGGTCACCCAGAATATCAGAAGACAATTGCTATAGCAGGTGAAGGTAGGGCATCAACACCCAGCAGGTTTGTTGCAGCATTTTCCAGTTCCATAATGGAAATGGGAAGTTATTTCCATGGATTTTATTAAAGGATTTCCGATTACTTGGAGACAACATCATTCCATCATGGTTGTGGTGGACAAGTTGACAAAGGCAGGACATTTTATACCAGTTAAGTCTACGCATAAGATTGATGACATTGCAAGAATATTCATGAAGGAGATTTTCAAATTGCATGGATTGCCTAAGGCAATAGTCTCTGACAGGGATGTCGAGTTCACTTCCAATTTTTGGAAGGGGCTATTTGCAAATTTGGGTACAAAGTTGAACTTCAGCACTGCCTACCATCGTCAGACTGATGGTCAGACAGAGAGAGTGAATCAAGTGCTTGAAGACATGCTTCGCATGTATGTGATGGACAAACCAACCAAGTAGGAATATTATCTACACTTGGCGGAGTTTGCTTATAACAATTGACAACAAGCATCCTTGGGGATGAGTTAGTATGAAGCTTTGTATGGCAGAAGGTGTACGACACCAGTGACTTGGGATAATCCAGTGAACAAGGTTGTGCTTCATCTAGAATTGCTCAAGGAGATGGAGCATGAGGTTGTAAAGATCAAGCAGAATCTGAAAGCATCCCAGGACAGACAGAAAATCTATGCATATAAGCATAGGGTGAATAGATATTTCAGTGTTGGGGATCATGTTTACCTTAGAGTGAGGGCAAAGAAGAGTTCCTTGAAGCTTGGAAGTTGTGCCAAGCTGTCACCTAGATATTGTGGGCCGTTTGAAGTGCTTGAAAGAATAGGGCTAGTTGCATATAGACTTGCATTGCCTGCTAGCACTAAAGCTCATAATGTTTTTCATGTTTCTTTGCTTAAAAAATATGTATATGATCCTAACCATGTGATAAATTTGGATTTGATTCAGGTGGAACCCGAGGGAGAGTTCCAAATCAAGCCAATGCGCATCCTCGACAGGAAGGTCACAATGCTCTGGAACCAAGCCATAGGGCAGGTAAAGGTGGAATGGGAGCACTACGGTCCTGAAGAGGCTACGTGGGAGCTGGAGGATTCCATGCAATTGTCACATCCATTTTTGTTCAATTCTGCGGAGCACTGAGGCGGTGCCAGTGAAGCATTTTTGTTCAATTTTGTAAAGCACTGAGGACAGTGCTATTGAAGGGGGAGAGGAATGTAACACCTCGGTTTTGACCCCATTTGCATTAAAAATGTATATGATTTATATATTGTAATTAATCATGGTGTGGAGCTAAAGGAAAAAGCCCCACCATCAATTTAGCATTTTTATGTTTCAACGATTAAAAACGTTGCTTATGCAATTTTGGCATCATGTAAATATGCAATTTAATTAAAAACCCACAACCAACTATGTCAATGCAACAAATAATGAGATGGGGGCATGATTTCCTAAGGATAAGGGGGGAATATTCAAACCTTTGGGGCCAATGGGGAAAAGCCAAATGTCAAAGGGAGAACCCATCAAACTGTTAACTACCTTTCTTGTCTCATTCACCTAATCATTTATTACTGCCAGAAATTTGTTGAAGTAGTTATTGCATGGAATGGGAAGAGTATGGACAAAGAAATTTGAATTTGGGGAAAACCCATTTTTGGGGAAAACGATTTGACTTTTGGGGCAAGTTAACATCCAAAATGCATGCCCATTTGGTTATACCACACATTCTCCATTTCCTCACGTAGTGGAATCTTGGGAGTTGTTTTACCTTCACGTTTTTGCCTGTTGTGTGTTCTCCTTCACGTTGGGGGCTCCTGGGCATTTTTCTCACCATCATTCATCCATGTTTGAGCTCTCTCAAGCGGCTGGGATTTTCTTATGTGTGGCATTCATGTTTTTGGGTTTACTGTGTGTTTTTTTTCCTCACGTGGGCAGTTGTTTCTTCATTTTCCTCAGGCTGGGAATTCATTTTTTTTGTAATGACTTGTGGTTGGGTTTCTTCCCCAACGATTTTTGTTGCATTTCCGTACTGTTTTCCAAGCTGAAAAATATTTTTGTGTTGCCCAATGATTTGGAGGAAAGACCACGTTCTCTTGGGTGTTGATGAGTTCGTTTTTGGCTACGTTAGGGCCAAAATGTACCTAGGATATGAATTGTTGTTAGGGGGTTGTTTTCACCCACCTTGGTAATTCATTTTGTTTCCAAATTGTTTTCCTCAACCCATAAATTGTGTATATTGTGGTGTATGCATTTGTGGTTTGGTCGGTATTGAATTGGGAGTGGAAATGGGGCCTAAACAGCTTGATAAACCTAGTGTGTGAAGGAACCTCATGGACAGATCTAGGGGGCTGCTTTTCTTCTTTGCACACCCTGAATAGCACTGGAAGGGAAGGCATAGCCCGAGGGACTGTGTAGCAGAGAAGGGGATGCTTCCTTGTGTTGGGTGGGTAGATGTTTAGAAGCCAGGCTAGATTTGGTGCATGTGTCCATAGCTCTATTGAGGAGCTCACTAGCTTAGGGGTCAGACTATCCATCTCATTTGTAGCCTGATAAACCCAAATGTGTTGGCTTGGATGAATTTTGTGGTATCATTGGCTATGTGTGAGCCTGCTAGTGTTCCTTATTCCTTGTGGAATTCATGCCCAGCTCGGGGGTGGCAGTGTTGCTGAGATATTGTTGAGCACACTGTCCTATGGTTGGGTGGAATGTTGCAGCGACATAGCTGGTTGCGGGACGATATTCTTTCCAAGATAAGTCTCTCTTATGTTAATCTTTGCATTGTATTTATTTAATGAAAATGATGAACATGTTTATGCTTTCGTTGTATGTTAAATATTTATGCATCTGTGCATGTATTAGTTCAATGCATTTCATTTTATATTTATGGGGCTAGTTTGCCCGGATTAGATAGTAGCATTAGTTGCATCCTCTCCGGTAGAGGGGCAGGGACGTGACATCGACGTAGAAAAATAAGTTGTTTGCGACAGTGTCGGTCTCATAGTCTATTTTCTTTTGATACTGACGTGAAAACTCGCAAAAAACAACCACCGAAAAACACAAGCATTGACAAAAACATAAAAAGCTCATCGGTCGCAAACCTTCAAGTTCGCTGAACAAATCGGAAAAAACTCCAAGTTATGCCGGCATTGTCGGCAAAACTCTCTCGAAAATTCTGAAGACAAGGTCGTCGACGAACTCACGAAAATATCCCGAAGAAAAGTTGTCGGATGCAAAAGATAAGTCCTTGCTGATAGTATCGGCTTAACATTGTAAGTTTGACTGATACTGTCAACTCCATCTAACAAGATCTTCCGATGATATTTTGAAATTCTTCGATTAAACATGTCTGCAAGAAAATGCCAATACCGTCGATAATGTCGGCTCTAAAAACCAAGTTTCGCCGATGTAGTTGGCAAAACAACCAATGTTTTAGATGGAAAATAAAGCAGACAAATATGAGATGAAAAAACGAGATCTCCCGACATGTCAGCTCAACTCATTGAGTTCTTCCTACACGTCAAAAGAAAAAGATGAGTTCTAACTTGGTGCAAAGGCTTTTCTAACTTGTGAAAAATAAAAACTAAGTCATGGAAAGAAACTTTAAGGAGAAAAAGTAGTCTAAGAAAGGTTAAAAAGCTAAAAAATCTAAGGAGGCGCCCTAAAAACATAAAATTTTTGGGGTAGTGGTTGTAGCAGCAACAATTGGCGACTAGTTGGTGAACACAGATCTCTGAAAAAAACTTATCTTTTCAAAACAAAAATTGCTATATGGCATTTTATTAGAGCAACCTATCCCAAGCCTCTTTCAAGATAATTTAAGAGTCTAGACTTCTCCAGGAATGTAAAATTCAGAGCATCACATTGATTGTAGTCCCTTGGGGTATGGTAACCTGGCTTGGAAGTCCCGATAACTCTCTTGGGGCCAAAATGTGAGATTCATTTTACCTCTGTATTTGGTTGCTGTCGGATATGACACCACAAGATCGTGGTAGAGTTAGACATATGCATTTGTTTTTTCCTCATTCCCATGCCTTTTGCATTCTTTTGATGCTTAAGACTTTTGTCTTTTGAGTCTTCCTTGATTGCTTCTTTTACTTTTGAGATTTGATTTATGTTCTTCCATTCATAATGTCCTTTTGTGTGAGTGATGATTTGTTTTGTCTCACGGACGGAGAAGAACCTTTTGAGAAATCCATTTATTTTACTGATTTATTTCTTTAGTATATATTCTTGATACATACTTTCTGTTCTGGAATTTTAACTCTTTACATTAATCCTTTTGGCTTTCATTTTGTGGCATGGGATTATTTTGAATACCATGCACCTTTCCGTCCGGCTTCCTTTCCGTGGGTATTTTGTGACGATCTTCCTAGTGCAGATATTGGTGTGAAAGTGGATGGAGCCCCAAGATAGTATTCTAGACTTCATATACCTTAGTTATTTTGCAGGATTTAAACAGGACTTCACTATGCTCTTGAAATAACTTCCCTTCAGTAGTCTATCAATTTAAAGAACATTATCTTTGAAATCTTGCATAAATATCTTCCAATAAGCAGTTCTTGGATTAAAAGCATTTGACAATTGTTCAAATTCCTGTATCTCCAAAACACCAAACATTGAGCTGCCTTATTCTAAAACAAAAACAACTAGACTAAAGCAAAAAATCAAAAGAAAGCAAAATGAGAAAGAAAGTAAATCAACAGAAAGAAAGCAAGTAAAACCTAAAAGAAATCAAGAACAAAAATGGAAAGGGTTTTTATTTATGTACACAAGGACTCCCTAAAAAGCTAGGTGAAATAAGGTTTGAGAACAAGGCCATTTACAGGAAGATTATCTTCATGCCCTTGTAAATCTTGTAACTTATAAGTCGAGGGGCCTATATTCTCATCAAATTGAAAGGCGGCCAACCCATAGATGTTGGAATTTAGTATGGTTTCCCTTCTCATAATGTAGGTTATCCCACTTTAGAACCAAGTCTCCAATCTCAAAACTCCATTTTCTAGATTTTTGTTTATCAAACCATCTCTTGACAATTTCTTCTTGTTGTTTAAATATTTCTTAGACTTAAGTTTGGACTCTTCAAGCTTTAGCAAGGTGTTAATACAAGCTTGTAAAATGTCACTACCAAAACCTCGTGAGGCTTGAGCTAACTGAGATGATTGAAGCAGGATGTTTGGGGGTAAAATAGCCTCTTTCCCATAAATTAGAGTATAAAGGGACACTCCCAATGAGTTCTTCGGGGTGATGCTATCTACCCATGATGCATTGGGGAGAGATGTGTGCCAACTTCTCTGATTTGCAATAATAGTCTTTTTTAGAATTATGATCAGATTTTTGTTTGTGGATTCTACTAATCCATTTCCCTGAGGATAATAATTGGCAAAATAATGCAATTTGATTCCTTTTTCACTAGCGAATTCAGTCATTTTAATGGATGAAAAATAAGACGCATTATAAAAAACAAGTGAAATTGGAACCCCAAACCTATTCATGATGTTTTCTTGTAAGAAGTTGATGACCACGTCCTCGTTCACTTTGCGTAGTGGTACTGCTTCTACCCATCTTGTGAAGTAATCCGTAGTTGTGAGAATATATTTATGCAGTATTGAAGAATTCAGATTAATTTCTCCAATGATGTCTATGCCCCACTGTTCGAAAGGATCTGAAATAATAACAGGTTGCAATAGTCAAGCTGCTTTCATGAATCTTACAACGCTTCTTTGACATACATCGTGCTTTCTCACATAGGCATGAGCATCTTTAAATAATGTGGGCCAATAATAGCCATCACTAAGGATATTGTGAGCAGTAGTATCTCTAGAGAAGTGTCCTCCAGCAGGGCCACCATGCAATTCTTTAACAACTTTAGAAGGATCCTCTCGCTTAAGACATCTCAGAAATACTCCATCGTAGTTCTCCCTAAAAACAACTCCATTGATTATTTGGTAAGAGGTTGATTTTAGACGAAGTGCCCTTCTTTGATTAGAGTTCCAATGCTCTAGCAAATATACTTATTGGAGATAATGCACTAGGTCTCTATACCAAGATTCAGGAGCAGTAAAAATAGGACATACATCAATCATATTCAATTTTGCTTTGTTTTCCCAATTACAGTCTTCATCATTATGACCTTATGCAATTAACTTGCATAGCCCTTGACCTTTGATAATATTGGCTGGTTTGAACTCCAAATCATACTCCTGCAATGTTGTCACCCAATCCCCTCTTCATTCACCCAATTGTCTCTGTACAAAGAGGGTTCTGACAGCAAGATGAGGGACTATTACCTTGGTTCTCTTTTTTAAAATGTAAGGTCTGAATTGTTTCACTGCTTTAAAGACTGCATATGCTTGTTTATCTACAACATGATAGTTCAATTCAACCCCTTGTAACCTAATGCTCATAAATGATATTGGGTACTCATCTCCCAATTCTCCCTTTTGTGTAAGCACTACTGCAAGTGAGTTGTCATAAGCGAAAGTATACAGAATAAAATCCTTCTCAAAATTAGGACTTCTTAGAGAAGGTGTATGAGATATTGTTGTTTTGATGTCATTAAAGGAAACCTTCTCCACCTCGATCCATTTAAATTGCACACTCTGCTTTACCATTTGTTGCAAAGGTTTTACAATTTGTGCAAATTTAGGAACAAACCTTCGAACAAAATTTATAGCACCTATAAATGATTGCATACCTTTCATGTTATGGGGTAAGGGAATCTAAGAAATTACTTCTATTCTCTTCACGTATATGGAGATTCCCTTTTTTGAAATGATATGTCCTAACGGTTTTCATTCTAATACTGCGAAGATGCTTTTCTTTGGATTCAAAGAGATGTCGTACTTTCTACAATGATAAAAAATATGTTTTAAATGAAAAACACGATCTTCCCTTTTCTTCGAGAAAATTGTTACATCATCTAGATATACCACTACATTGTGTCTGATAAAACCCCAGAAAGCGATATCCATTTCCCTTTGAAACATAGCTCCAATATTGATGAGACCAAAGGGCATTCTTCTGTAAGCAAATATTCCCCACTTTGTTCGAAAAGTAGTTTTCAGCCTATCTTGATCAACTACCAATATTTGGTTATAGCCTGAAAACCCATCTAATAACGAGAACAATTCAGAACCTGATACCATTTGGAGAATCTATTCCATTGGTGGAACTTGATAGTTATCTTGATCTGAAGCTCTGTTTAGAATTCTGAAGTCGACACGTAATCTTATTTTACCTGTTTTTTTCTCACTGGGACCAAATTGACTACCCATTATGAATGTCTGACTTTGAAAATAATCTTTGCGTCAAGTAATTTCTTTACTTCATTTTGGATCAAAGGTTCCAGTTTTGGATGCATCTTTCTCAGTTGTTGCTGGAATGGTTTCATGCCCGCTTTAATGGGAATACCGTGCTAAATAATACGTGTATCATATGTTTTCAAGTCTTCATATGTCTAGGAAAATATGTATTTGTATTGCTGAAACGAATTGATAAACCTGCTCCTTTCTCCGGGTGAGCAACACTTTCCCAAGTTCACGTATTTGGGCTCAGCTTTTGTCCCTAAATTGATTAGTTCATATTGCATAGATGAACTGTTAGTCTTGACATTGGCTGGCCTTTTGAACTTATGATGTAAGTCAAACATCCCTTCTCGTGTTCTCACTCCTTTGGGCATAAAATTCCCGTTAGTTACTTCTTCATTTCACAGATTTGCTTCATGTTCTTCATCGTCAATCACAGAGTCTTTAAAAATTTCCTCATTTGTCAGGAAATTGATAATTTGCTCGTCATCATCAAACACCCTCAGGTTTGTAACATTATCTGGTACTGTTGGCCTGGAAATGAGTTCAATAGCGCATTTATTATTAGTAGGTAACCTAGTAGCATAAACAACTAAGAAGTCTGTTGCAACATTCTGTAATCTAGGAATTGGATTTATATTGAAAGCATTAAAATGTGAAATCAGATTCCAGACCTCAGATTGGTACCCTTTTAGGTGTGGTGATAAACAATGTATTGTGTCTCTAACATGTCTCACCACTATCTCCGAGTCACAATTTTTTTTAAAGTTTTTAACGTTTAGTTCAATGGCTTTTCTCAGGCCCTGAAATAGAGCTTCATACTTAGCAGTGTTATTCATACATTCGAACTCTAGTCGATAAGAGAGAAAATGTTTGTTCTTTTTCTGGGTCAATTAGGACACAACCGACTCCTGATCCCTCTTGTGTTTTGGAACCATCAAAGTACAAAACCAAAATCTATCTTCTAAATCTACTTGATTAGTATTACTTTCTATGTTAGAAACTAAATTTACTATATTACAATCGATATCATCAGTCTGTGAAAAGTGAAGGAGTTCAGACTGTGTCTCTGATTCACGACTGGCTTCTTCGGCTTGATAATTTCCAGGTTCAAGCTCTAAAAAGTAGTTACCCAAGACTGAAGATGAGAAGTTTATAGATTCATTTTTTTCCCTCCAATTGAGTTACATTGTGTTTCATGTGCGGTTCCCTCATTACCTTAATCTAATTTTGACTGTTATGATATGGTAGCCACATGTGCGACCAATTAGTTTCAAAGTACCCATTCAGTTTTGTAGACTAGTCCCTACTCAATATCAGACCATAGGTCTCTGGTATATCTACCACCATAATGTCTATAAACTGACAAATTCTCTCATCTGCAGATAACCAAATCAACACATTTTTCATTTCTCCTGTTACCTTGACTGCAGGCTTTGTTGTAGCACTAAAATTACTCAGATGAGCAGCAAATCTTTGGTTAAAATATTGCACCTTTTCTTTCTTATCCATTCCCAGAGTGAGCAATTCTTTTGTAAGGGTAGCAATGGTTGTTTTATTGCCAAATTTGCTTTTAAACACCTTTTCAAAGGTATCCCAATCTGTTATGGAATTGGCTTGCAAACTAAAAACCAAGTAGCAGCTTTTGTTTCAAAGGTGTGTGGAAAAATCCCGCATACAACATCTTCATTTTGAACACCTAGAAGTTCCAAAGCTAAATAGTAACTTTGCAAGTGGTCTTCTGCGTAAATGCCCTTTCCAAGGTCAATCTTTGGTAGAGCCTTTTCTGGGTGCTTAGGCAATTCATGCAATGGAGGAGCCAAGTTGAGTGGTGTTGTTGCTCTCCATGTAGGTTGATTGGAATTTACGGGTTGATTAGCATTTGGTTGATTAACGTTAGCCATAATTCGATGAGGAGTTTGTGGTGGAGACTAAACATGTGACTATAACGGAGACTGAAAAATAGAGGAATCTGGTCCCAACTGATCAAGTGGTTGGATGATCTCTTGTATGGATAAATATACCAATTCTTCCAAATTTTTCACCAATATAGAATCTTCAGTATAAGAAGGTACTTTCCTAGAAGCCTGCCTTCTTGGTAATGTAGGGATTGCTTTCAATCCTCCAAGCTTCTTTACATAAGATCTAGTATGTCTCCTCAAGTGGTTAACTTCTTCAAATGGAATAGGGTAAAGGCGTTCTGAACCTTCTTCTTCAGAAATGAAATCTTCAGGAAACTTAGTTTCAGAGCTATCACCAATGGAATAGTTTCTAGTAAATGGGTTTCCTCTACCAGCCATGCACCGACGACCCTCCTTCTAGCACCAAAACTATTGATTCCTGGAAATCCTAGGTACCGACAGTAGGGATTCTCCCCAATAATCATTCCCAACTAGATCGTTTACTGTTTGGTATGGGGAATCCGTTTGGTTAGCAGCTCGACTACCGTAGAATTAAAAGAACGTTTAAGTCTATTTTACTGGTTGCAGCCCAGTCC
This sequence comes from Pseudotsuga menziesii, assembly GCA_001517045.1. Taxonomy (NCBI): domain Eukaryota; kingdom Viridiplantae; phylum Streptophyta; class Pinopsida; order Pinales; family Pinaceae; genus Pseudotsuga; species Pseudotsuga menziesii. Next base: position 190,061 of record LPNX010362985.1, on the reverse strand, counting down.
GTCGTTTATAGGATTTTATGTCCAGGGATGAAATGTAAGTGCCTAAATTAAATGCAAGTGATTGATACACAAGAACCTCTGAAGAGCTGCGCAAGTTCTTACCTCTCGCTTTACATGAATCATTGCTTCTTAATCACTTCTAAGTTAAGCAAAACTAATGTACTTTAAGCTATTCTATTTATCTAACCTATCCCCAAGGGGAGCATAATTTGTATCTAACAAAGTAATGTACTGTAATGTTGCATATTGAATCATACAGGTAGCTATTCAAATTCTACATACATAATCACAACAGAAAATATAAACAAAGATAGCTTTGTAGTGTTAAAACATTCATTACCCATTGTATGTACAAGATTTCTTACAGAAAGTAAAATCATTCATCATTGCAGAAATAATTCATTAAGTTAGAATGATTTCACAGTTGCATACCAGCAAAATAAGAAGTAGTTCAACATTAACAATACACACAATCCATTTGAAACTTGTACAGTCCTTCCTCCAACAAAATTTGGTTCTCCTTTATCCATAAATAAATAATTCTTCATACAAATAACAACATGTATGGGCTAGTGAAAAGTCCTTTCTCATTTATCCTATACTCCTATTTATACACTTTTACAAATGACTTTTGGACTACCCCTGCCTTTTGGGCTTCCTTGATTCCTTGACTTACAAAATTCATCCCCTAGTGACTTGCACTAGGAAAAAGGAAATAAGATAAAATAATTTACATAAAATGCCACATGTAGATAAGACAAAAACTCAAGAGGGCACAGCCGGCCTTCCAATGAATTCACCCCACACATCAACTTCTGCAACAATAGTTTTGTAGTCTAAAGGTTCCAGTAACCTTACAGTCACTTCGTGGACAACCAACTGCGACTTTATTTCTACCATTTTGGGTGGGGTTACCTGATATAGGTCTTCCAAGAGACAATTGTTGACCGAGGCCTTTGCAATCCAGTCTTTTATCGCTTTTTCAGTGATGCCTTCAATTTGCTGTATGCTTAATTCATCCTCACGCAATCTGCCCTAGAGATATTTCAGGTGTTCATCCTTATCTGGAAACTCCTGAATTCTTTCCACTGAAGAGGTATGGCACTTATTATGCGTTGTGTGTATTCTCTTGAAAAAATCCACGCACCTTTCCAAAGTCTTTTCGACCCTAGTGGTCAACCTCAAAGCGGACTTGTTGTTGAACTCTTGAAGTTCCAGTTCTATTCTCAAAACATATGTTGTCTTTTGCGGTAAGTGCTAAGGAGATGCCGCATTAGTTTCTATCCAAGTTAGCTGCCCTTGAACGTTCTCTGCAACTTCTAGTGACCTTTACCTGAAATCAATTGATATTGCTGAAATTTCTTGCAATCTTGTTTCTGCTTGCTTGATCTTATATACCTCTTCCACAAGTTTCAGTTGGTCGATATATTTTCCTCTGGATTAGGAAGGCCTGCTCTCGTAAGGGAGTGATATCAAGCTACCTCTCATTAGCTATCTTAAGCTGAATTTCCAGTTAGCTGTTATGGGCCTCCAGCCCTCCTACCCAGGCTTTTAACTCTTTTGCTTGTCTTCTAGCTGCGGATTTCTGTGCCTCTAATTCTGAAATCTTATTTTCGAAGTCCTTCTTTTCTCCTCCTATGATTGTAGTTGAAATCTCCAATTCTTCCTTTTCTCGCTCTAAAGCTTGGTATGCCTTTTGAAGTCTTTCAACTTCTGAAAGAGTTGCCTCATGTTTCCTTTTCATTTCTTGACCTTCTCCTCTGTCTTTCACCAGAGTGTCCTTCATTCTTATCATCGTTTCTTTTAAACAATCTGCATTTTCCATCAAATTTTCGATATTATCGGCATTCGCTTGAGCGGCTGCAACGCTGATTGATGCCATTAATTTTGGATCTTCGTTGGTGCCTTGCATGATAGCTTTCTCAGTCACTGTGACTACCTTAGGCTGGGTACCAACCTTAAATCTTTTCTCCGATCTCCGAACAATGGATTTCTTCTTTGGGTCGAAGAATACCGTGTTTAGGCAAGCCATTGCATGATGCTTGGACAGAGTAAAAGGCACTAATCCTAACTCTGCAAGAGGGAGGTGACCTCCTGTTATTGTGTTACCCGATGTAGAGGGAGGTTCTGCTGGATTATCCTGAGCACTATCCTGTTCCAGACTCTCCCTATCTTTATCTTCTTGTTGTTTCTTCCTTGACTCCTCGGCTGCTTGTTCAGCTTCCTTTTGCAATCTTTCTTCTGATTCTCTTTGTAACCTTTCCTCCTCTTCCTTTCGAAGTCATTCTTCTTCTAGCTTCCGTTGCAATTTCTCTTCTTCTAACTTTTCTCTTTGGGCCTCTTCAACTAGTAGTTTTTCAGCTTCTTCTACTAGCTTTCGAGCATCCTCTTCACGTTGCTTAACAACTTCTTCCTACTGTTGCTGATGCTCTGTGGTGGTGCTGCTTCCTTTTCCTCCTATGGTTGTGATCTTCTGTCTGAACCACTTATTCAAAGCAGTCATATTGCACACATTTTTGAAAATCTCCTCATCCTTGTCCCAATGATCAGAATATTCAAAATTCACCTTTATAAGCGCACAATGTGCAACAACCTTGCCTTGGGAATCATTCCTATGGAAACTCTTCTCACCGAAGTGGAAATTTTCTAGATTCTTTACAAATTTTGGCGCACTTTTTACCTTCAAGAATTTGTAGCTGCCAATACAGAAAGGCATTGGTGGATAAACCGCCTTCTTCATGTCTAAAATAAAACTTTCGAATCCATCTAGGAAAAGCTGTCTTACTGCCTCCTTATGGACTATGTAATCTATGGCATACCTAGGCAGTAGTGATGGGGCTCTAGTTCCTCCATACATCCTTAGATAGGTGCCCTCTTTAGAGAAAAAATAGTCCCCGTACTCACATATAACTTCTAGTGCACCCTCGGACATGCAATTGCACTCCTCGAGAAAGATCAGTTGGTGTAGAGGCATCAAAGATTCTTCACAAATAAGCTTGTAGAAGCTGTGGTACTTGTGAGCCCATAGAATCTGATATACAGTAGAGATGGGTATCTTGGCCTTATTCCAACTACAATTTAGTTTTGGGAATGGGTACAAGTATAAGATACAATCAATCAAATACGACCCCATGTAGAATTCTGATTTTCTTTGAAGCAGGCCTCCTAGTGCAGCAACTATACAGGAAGACAAGCTGTTTGCTACAATGTCAGCCTAGTTAAAAATAGTGCCCTGCATGGTCACATGATATACCAGTGGGATCCAGCTCATCTTGTAGAACTTCCCATTTGGCTTGCCAAAAGTTCTGTTTAGCATCAGGGCTATAAGCCTGTATAGGGAGTGCGTAAGCTGGCAGTCTCGTATTCGCCAGAGGTTTTCTGGCGAAATTGCTTCCCTGCTATCATCATCCGCTTTGCACATTTGATGTAGTCTAGACTTAAACTGTTTATCCACTCATATGTCATCATGATTTGTGCAATGGGTAGTTTGCAAGCTTTCTTATATAAGCAGGGGTGAAGGAAGCAAAAGGTTGTCCTTGCCTCAAAATGTGGGGAGGTAGTTAGAGATGGATGATGATGTCCTCGTAAAATTATATTAAGCTATTCGGAGCGACAAGTAAATCTTAAATTGGCCACAACAAAGTGATGAGAATTGCAATTGCAATTTCTATGTGGAAAGGTGAAGGCTTTCAACTTCTAAAACCTTATTGATAAGATAAATTAAAACACATTTGAACAAATATATAAGAACAACATATAAATGATGTGGATAAATAAAAAAATAAACACAAAAACCATAACACTATACATGTAATAAACACAAGAACAATAACACTATCCATCTATTACGTAATGACCAATAAATATTACAACGTTTGTCCATGGAGATCTCTTGAACATGAAAACATTGAGCTAACAAATGGAATCATGATTCCATCAATGGGAACAAAACTGATTTTTTAGCAATTTGGGTTCCCATGAGTATGGTAGGGCTCTCGAGTGAACCGACTCGTTAAGCTAGGTAGCACGAGCTTTCTTGCCTTTTATCATTGGCTCAATCCTCTAGCTAAGAACCTCGGCGGTTATTAAAAAAAATACATTAATCTCATTACTCTCATCTATATCGAGGGGAAGATATCGATCGCGTTTTTTATTATTTAATTTATTAGGTGCGTCCTTATATTTGGAGACAGAAATGGAGATGGTGCATCTCCGTTTTCTTAGACACTCTCCTTTATTCATCCCCCACGTTCCACAGTCTCACAGATCATCATCTAATTTTGCTTCCCCTTCAGATGGACAGTACTTGTCTAGCGCAAGAACAAGAGCACGTCGAAGAGTTAATTGCAGTAAAAACGGAGAGATTGGAAGTGAAGAATGGCTGGCAACGGCAAACCCACTGGAAGTACTGGGCCTGCGGAATGAATACTGCACAGAGGACGAAGTCAAAGAGGCCTTCCGAGCTAAGGTAAGTTTGGTTTACTTCTGTACGAAATTAAGCTATCAGCCATATAATTGAGATTGTTAACTTAGCTCCCTACGTTACTTAATCTATTCTCGGAGGAAACAGTGTTTATAAGACGTATTGACACACGATTATTCTTCCAAGTTACCAATGTGATTACTACATCGGTGTGGAATTACTGTGATTGAATGAGAATTTGTTCCCCTGGAAGAGCTGCCTACATAGAATAATATTCCTTTGTCATTTGTTGCCTGATATATGTTTTGCTTAGAAATTCCAAACCCAAATTTTCTGCAATTTCAAGGTTCTCAAACACTTGCCAAAGACTTTTCTTGCATATACCGGAAAGCAACGGAGACGAGAGCTTATGGGTTCTATTCATGCTGCCAAAGAGGCTACTTTTATTCAAAATCCAATTTGTGTCCAACGATAGGATTTGTGCTTGATCTTCAGGTGCATGCGTATTTTGTCTGGTTCTGTCCTTGCCACCATCACTCCCCGTTCTATTTAATTAGCTCGCTCTTGCTGGCCATCAATAGTTGCCTCCTGTGACAGGGACTCGGAGAGCCATTTACGGCTCAGTAAGGGTCCAAGGATAGATCGTTCGATTCTAACTCAACACTGGTTATCTACTGAAACACTATTGCTAGTGTTGTAAAGCTTCATGTTGTTAATTTCATTGTTGTACAAACTATAGAAATTTCTCAATCTCTGGCAATTAATTCAACTTCAGAAATTTCATGTCTTTCCTCGAGGTTTCTTGGATCTTAATCCCATGAATTTTCAGCCTTAGGGCTGTTATGAAATATGATAGAAACAACAACAAAAATCGACAATATTTCACCTCTGAACAACCCCAATCAACAAGGAAATCCAATAGAAAAGATACCAAACGTGTGCCAACAAGTTTCACGCCTCTAGAGAAATCTTACCATGCATAAACCAAATCTAGAATTGACTAATTGAAAAAAGTTTAGGCCTTAATCCATTTCAATAAGTTTCCCTATATCTTTCACAAAAATTCTAACAAGCTTAAAAGGAACATACACGAATTTTTTCTTCTTTTTATGGTGAAGGAAATTGGCTCATTCTCATACTATTTGTAGATCTTGACCAACAAGAATCAATCACACACAAATTTGGGCAGATAGTGGGGCTTCCCCTCAAAGCCGTACAATTTGATATAAATATAATTTCCTTCACTGTAAAACCGTCCCTTCATTGTGAGAAAATTTCTATATTCAGAAATCAAGGATTCAGGTTCCTTCCCATAATAATTTCTCTGACTATTCTCAAAATGAATAATGAATTTCATAGAAATGGAAATGGGCTTTGTGCCTCCAAAGTAGTGGGTACCATAAATACACTGGTCCAGTCTTCTAGCTAACACTAGCTTGGATTGTTAAAATTTTGAATGTATTATTGAAAACCAAAGAAAAAATCAAGTTTGAGGTCACATATAATCTTCTAAGTCTATTGAAAATCCTACAATTGGTGTGAAATCTCATTGGAAACCAATTCTTCCCTGTCAAATATATCCTTGTTATGCCGTGTATAGTAGGTGACGTAAGTCCTACCTGTACATGTAAGTCCTAGATTTCTGTTCAATCAAATGGGGAAAAAGCCATGCCGATTCCTTGTAAGGGTTAGCCAATTCGAGGATATCTACTTGGTACACCTTAGTAACCTTTGGTTTAGGTTGTACCAACCACTTGTTCAGGATAGCAAAACCACCACCATGTGCACTTATAACAACATCTGCATCAGATATCTTGAAAATCTTGGTGTGCTCTAGAAGCTATAGCATTCTCTTAAAGGTGGTGGGAGCAAGCAATATTTGCACATTACCTTCTTGGTCAAATCTCACGACCCTTTATTTAGAATCAAATCTTTTGGCAGACCACCCTACAACTTCTTGCAAACTACATTCTTTTGTTACACCTTCGACGTTAACTAAACCCAAAGTCCAACCCACATTTTTTCTTTATTCCTCCTCTGGTAGTTTTGAGTACCATTTATATACCACTAACCAATGAAAAGATCTGTGGCTCTTAGCCAAGGAAGTGAAGGAATCACCAACAAATAGTTGGATTTCTCTTTTAGCTGACATTTCTCAACTCTGTTGGACAAAACATCCAAACACTATGCTCTCTTTTAAAAGGGCTCATATGTTCACAACATGTTACAATAGTAGCACCAATCTCAAAGGGGTACTAAAAAAGTGGTGGTTACATGGACCGTCTATTGTCATTGAATTTGGTAAGAAAAGATTAATTACCAATGGCAAATGTCGTCTGGGAAGAAATAAATGCAACAATCAATTTTCAATCAACGTTGGACCACATGAGCAGAGATGGAGGGAAGATGCAAATGGAAAGGGAAATTTCCCTTATGGGCCGGTTGAAATGGCAATCCAAGCCATCGGCAAGCATATGTGGAGAAAGTGACCATTGTCACCTTAGTCACTTCTCCAAACTTCTTCGGAAGTCGAAACCTCCTAGGGGACAGCCCTATGTAACTCTGCAAAAGACACTTAGACACCAAATATATCTCGTATGTGTTTAAGGTTAGTGATTAACGCCTAATGGAGTCAATAAAAAAGTGGAATAGATGCACTACGAGCATGCATATGAATTGTGCAAGTTCATCCGAGGATAAGCCAAATACCGACGTGCAAATAGTACGATATGTACAAGTGATTTACCAAACAATATGTATAGCAGTATAAGTATCAGTCATTAATGCAAGTATTTATAACAACAGTAGTTGTTTAGTGATTCATTACAGACTTAGCATAAGTAACAACAATGTGTGCATAACCATGCATTTACCATATTATTGCATCAAGTCTGAAAGCAAGTTGCATGTACTCATTAGCAGCAGTATCACAAATAATATGCAGCAGTAGACACAAATCGGTATTTATAACAGCGGTAATGATTCCCTGTGTTCATTTATTGGCATAAATAACAACAATGTACATAAGCAACTAGTTTGGCAGTTTCACAGTGTTTCCAGACTTCAAACAATGATTAAATTACAAAATAAAGTGTGGTTGCATGGTGAAAATGAGGTAGAGAAGAACCCATTTTACTTGGGATTTACCGTACACTTGTTTAACCTTTTGTACCTGTGTTTAATTGTTTGTGTGCCCCTTAGAAGACCAAAGCAAGAGGGAAAGTATGGCATACCAGGTATAGGTAATGGCTGCCACTGTAAGGGAAGCCCTTACAGTAATTGGTCAAGGTCTGAAATGTGAAAGTAAAGGTCTGTTACAGACCTAGGAAGGAGACCGTGGAGGAGGTAAAAGGGATGAAGAGCAGGCCGAGCTTTTAGGGAGGGCCTAAAATTTTAGGCCATGGAATTTTAGGGCGCGAAATTTTAGGGACCAGAATTTTAGGGCGCGGAATTTTAGGGCCCACAATTTTAGGGAGGCCCAAAAGTGCTGTTATCACCCAATAATTTTCCTATGGTTGTGGTAGGAGAATCATTGGGGTAACCATTTTAAACCACTGTTTACACTGTATTCTAGCCTATACAGTCAGAGAGGGCTCTCTCTTTGTCACATGGTCATTCACATATACATTTGGCTTTAAACACGCATTCAAAAGGCTAGGTTTCTGAGGGGAAGGGTTGTTTGGATTTTAAAGAGTGTAAGACAAACATATATTAAATACCATTGGGCAATGGAGTCAAAACTTGAAACATTCAAGGACTTACAACAAATAATGGCTAGTGATAACCTTCGTAATCTGAGGAAAAATAAGTGTCAATATTCAGCAAGATATCTTTGAGAGATGGTAGGGGGAAATGAGAAGAAGCCCAATGAGACAGGAGGCACCTATCTGTGGATGAATCTTCTGAAATACCTTTAGCAGAAGAAACAGTGAAGGCTGATAACTGAAATGGAGCATCTGATAGAGGATGAATTCCAAGACATTTACCATGAACACATAACAAACACGTTATCTGATGTAAGGAGCGCTTATCAGAGAACGAATTCCTTGCATACAACTAGAAACGCATTAGCAGAAACTACACATATATGAAAATGAAGCAAACAAGGGAAAACATACTGAACATTGAACACCATGATGAATCTCAGATATTCAGGGCATACTTTGCATTAATACCTCCAAGAAAAGTTGCAGAGCTACAAAACCAAGCACAGAGGCTTCTGTTATCACCCGCCTTGTAGTTGCCTGTGTGAGGTGGATCCAGGATGGATGGTAGAGGGGCAAGCAACTAAGAGATGGAACCACGACTGCTTAGACTCCCAAATGGATGGTTGTCACGCTAATCAAGGCAGCCTTCACTTTATGTTATCCTAGTCCAAGATAACAATGGGGAAGACCCAGATCTGCTCCCGACAGGAGAGATCGGACCTAGACACTAGAAAAAGATCAGATGGGCTTCAGGATACTTAAGGTGCAAGGTGAATGGAAACCCTAGCTCTAGGGTTTAGGTACTAGCAACAGGTGAAGATGACCACTGTCTTGGGAAACGTAACTGTGAGAGGGTGAGCAAGAACAGAGTTGGGACTGTCTAGTACCAAGGAGATAGACTCAGTGAAAGATAGTTGATTGGAGTTATCAATGAGTGTTGGCAAAGAGAGTGGGAGGAGATCTTAAGGGATAGGACTAGCTCTAGCTAGGAGATCAGTGCCTTATGTGTATTGGGCAATGGAGTCAGCAACAACCTAACGTTTCAGTGAAAGCACTTGGGACACACCTTGATCTATGGACCCAGAAAATAGTTGGTCTGGAGAAGCTAAGGTATAGGAAAAATCAGCTCAATGGAAGGCTAGCGCTAGGGCTTGGAAAGACAAATTTGCAGTTCTAGGGTCACCTGGAGGCTAATAACTCAGCGTTGAAGGAGAAATGAGGTCAGGGTGACCTGATCTACAAGCCCAAATCAGAAAATCAGCAGAAAAATTAGATCCGGACAAAGTCAAAATTTGATGAGGGGCTAGGGGGGTTGAAAACCATTTTTTTCAGATCTAGGGCAAACCGGAAAGATCTAGCTCAGCGTTGGGGTTGATTTGGAATGCTTAAGCCCTGATCTATCAGCCTATCTTGTCAGATTTCAGAAAAAGTCACTTCCGGAAAAGTCCAATTTTCAGTGAGGGCGTTAGGGCTGTTTTAGTCAAAAACTCAGATCTAGGTCAGACAGTCAAGAATTTGGACAGCGTTGGGGTTGATTTGGACTGTGTGGGACCCGATCTATCTGTCTGTGAAGTCAGAATTCAGAAAAAATCAAAACCTTAGCAGGTCAAATTTTTAGTGGTGGGTTACGCAGTTTTCTGGCAAAAAATCAGATCTAGGTCAAACCAGCAGGAGTTTGACCAGCGCTGCAGTTGATTTGGTGAAGGGGAGGCCCGATCTATGAAACCCAGAAATGGTTTGGCCAAAGATCGGACGATTCCCAGATTTAATGCTTTTTAGGGTTTTTAGTATTTTAGGAGTTTTCAGAAAAATTTGAAGTAAAGCAAGGTACAATGGAATAAGATCTGAAAAGAAGAGACTTGTTAGATCTTACCTGGAAAAGCTTGTAGAAGTCTTTAACAGTGATGATCTTAGCTATCTCGATCAATTCTGGAAGATCCTCGTGATTTCTATGGCATATGCAAGCTCCAAGCCACCAATGCGCCCCCTACCCTGCATGAGCAAACGTCAACCATATTAGATTTTCTAATACGAGATAAAGAAACTGAATGCTACAAGAAAGTAAAACGAAGTAATCATAGATCACAATGAAACTAATGAAACCCCCCTGATCCGAAACGAAGAAAACCGAGCGAGTTGAGGTCCCCCTACAAAAACGCTCCAGCCAAAACGCCCTCTTGTAGACAAAACAATGATAGCAAAAAATATAGATCTCACAAGAATTTCCACAATGCTAGGAAGCTGAATATTTTCCAATCACCATTTGAGAACATCAGATGCAAAGCAGATCCAGAAAATTTCCACAAAAAAGTCTTTCTATTATTCATATCCAAGAGCGAAAGACCCCTTACAAATGAGAAGCTCTCTCCTTTAAATAGAAATGAGAGAACCTCAATCATAACCGAATCCTAACCACTTTCAAAACGAGTGGCTAAGATTAAAAGATGAAATGTTCTAATCAATGGTTGAGATGAGCTCAACATACAATACATGGATCAATATAACCATAATTTATCAAAGTGGACTAACCCACCCCAAAAAGGTAACCCACTCAACAAGAAATAAATGAAAGTACATGGTGGGTCCAATGAGTGTTTGACTAACTCCCTATGGGTGTCCCCATGGCACAATAAAATAATATAATAATTTAATTCTTTGACTTTTGTGCCTCCTTGAGGAAATCGTGAGCCTCCCAAAAGAGCTACAAAAAATAATATAAAAATGCCCAAAAATAGATGTGGGCCCAATCAGGAGCTGCAACTGCTGGAGAAGGTGTGGAGGACATCACTCTCATCATCATGACTCATCCCATGTCATTTCCTTGCCTTAGTAGCCCAAATCGATTTCTTCAATAGCCATTTAATCATTTTTTAATCTGCCTCGAGAAACGTGATCTAGCCAAAACAGCCTTCTAAGGTGCCTGTGTTGTCAAACTGGGCCCACCAAGCTCTTTGGGATGGGGGTACTATGGTACAAACAAGTGGCTGCACCCCCTATGCCCATAAAACACCCTAGGAGATCCAATTGAAACATCTCCCTGCTCAAAAATATCAATTTGTGAAGAAAAACTGCATCAGAAAGGCAGAATGAGCCTGATCACATCTGTAAGTGCTCGGAACTGGAAATAAACTGTTTCATTAGACTCAGAGAGTCCAAATCCATCTAAGGTGTATACTCATACCCCTCATAGGTCTCTATCTGATCATCAATCATATCCAATAAACAATATAACCATCTGTGAATAATTAGACACCAATAATAACTCAGACTATATCCATTCGCTGCAAGTGTTAAAAGGTTAAGACATGCTCTACAACTCATTCAAGTAACAATCACAACAAGTAGCATTCATTTCACTGGCAGTACATTAACCAATACATATATAAGGCTTTATTTATTATTACTCAGACTTAGACTTTCAAGACTATACTCACTTCATAGCTGTAGCCAATTTGCTAGTGAAGGGTGAAGGGTGGAAATGACAAGGCTAAGGCAAAGGATGACTTCTTACTCAACATCATGACACTTTGGACAAGGAAAGGGAATACTCACTATAACCAATGTCAGACAAACAACAACACAAGGAATGGCAGTGCCTCACAAATGGGTGAGTTGTTTAGAGAGTGCTTATTCAACTTAGGCATCATGTCTACATCAAGCTTGATCCAAGTTCATTAGGATCATCATTTTATTCCATGGCCTTTTTGGCCTATATGACCCTTTTGGGACTTCACTAGTGCTTAAAAGCACAGCTAATCGCAGCTTTCATCTGGGACATATTTATTTGAACAAGGTCAGCAATTTTTGGATATAGCAATTTATACTCTTCAAGGAGTATTTTAGCATTTCATTGCTCTTGCTCTCTTTACATATGTTAAGAAACACAGTTTTATAATTTTCATTTTCCATGGGCGCATATTCAACATTTTCAATACATGTAGTACATGAGCTTTCAGTTTTAGCCAACAACATCTCAAGTGACTAGGGGGAGTTCTGCACAGTGCCAAACATTGGGACAACCGACCGGAATGATTTAGGCATACAATCCAACTTACCAAAGGCAAGTTTTGTCACCAACTCAGAGTCGAGACACAATATAAACAGGGAGGCTTGTCTAACAAAAGTTCTAGCGGGGAAAATGATCCTCCATGCCATAAGTCAAGAAGTCAGTCGAGTCGAAAACTAAGCTAGAGGGTAATGGATGGGTGAAGACAATGAATGATGGAGCCAACACTAGCAAGCCAAAACAATGGTGGGAATGACTACCTCTATTCTTTCTAAGGAGGGTAAAACCAATGAGTATAGATCAGGAACTTCCAAGTCTAAGTAGGGACATCAATACATAATACAAAATACATCCAAGTCCATATAATTATGACCGCCAGATCATGATACCACAAGTTAATACATGTCACAAAAATCAGTATAAGAGCAATGATAACCATAACACAATATAAAAAGCTGAGTCATAATCATGCAATATAATCCATCTGAAACACCATCTGTCCAATGAGAAAGAACTGATATAAAACTAGGCATCAATGACTGCTCTGTAATGATATAAATGGCTACATCAGTCCTCAAATTTGAGTGTCCTGAGACTCAATCTTGACATGGGAGAGTAACAATAGTCCACTAATACAATAATGATCCAACAAAACTGCTCATCTCAGCATCTCATATGTAAGAGATCTGATTGAAAAAAGCACCGTGTCTGAAAAATAGAATATGGTAGCCTGGCTACTATATATGTGATAACAGCTTCCAAAATGAATGTCTAGCCCTTTCTTTCTCTCTCTCGGATATATTTATAGAGTACTAAGCTCTCGATACCAACCTCGAAACAGAGCCAAAAATTAGTTATGATATGGGAATCAAACTCACACACACAAAATCCTAACAAATTCCGATTTGGCAAATTCGCCATGATCACAAACAAATCAGAAAAGCACGCTGGAATGTGCGTGGTGGATCAATTTGGAAAAATTAGACACCTGGGACTCAGGCCTACTTGATGAAAACGATTGTTTAGAGGATCTTTGAGCAGCCTGCAACAGATGCATTCATCCTTGCATCTTCAACCAACGAAATTGTTTTGGATCGTTGATTTATATCGGCGCCATCCTTGACCGTCGGATCTCGGACTGTGGAAAGCGGAAAGTGGGCTTCCGACTTTTCATAATCATTTTTTTATATCTCTGCTTTCCGCCTTTCTGCTCCCTTCCGCTTCGTTGACCTAAGATCAAAGGTGTAGAAGCTTTTTGGACTGTCGATCTTACGGGCTGACGGAAAGTGGAAAACGGGATTCCAACCTTTCATAACCAAATTTCTGTATTTCTGCTTTCCGCCTTTCCGCTTCCTTCCGGGCCGTTGATCTATGATCAAAGGTGCGAAAGCTTTCTGGATCGTCGATCTGCACTTTCCACATTATCACCAAGATTTTGCCTCCTCGCACCTTGGATTAGTGGAATCATTATCAACCACTGATCTAAATTGTATCTTCATCTGGATCTTTGAAAGTGCTATCTCTACTACATTCTGTCAAATTTAGGAATTCATTCCTCCTTGCACTTTCAATCCGTGGAATCAACCTCAGTCGTTGATCTAGATTAAGTTTTAATATGAGTCGTTGGAACATGTGGTCCCTACCTAATTCCGTAAATCTTCATCTCGACTTTCTTTGTGCTAGTTCACAATGCGGAATTGTTTCCAGTCTTTGATCAAAATCTTCTTTAAATCTCCGCCGTTCAAACTTTAAGAGCCTACCACATTCCGCAGATTTCAAATGTTCATTTATCCGTGCATGTTGGATTAGATGAATTGTTCTCCGCCATAGATATATTTCCGATTATATCTCTTCTGTCGAAATATGCAGACCTTTAAGCAATTCTGCAGATTAGAAAAATTACTTTCCACGAGGATGTTAGATCAGCGCAATTCATCTCCTCCGTTGATCTTACTCCACCATCAATCTTGACTGTTGAAAAATGCAGGCCCTACAACATTCCGCAAATCTAAAAAGTTATTTGGTTTGTGCAAGTTGAACCAACTGAATTATTTTCCACCGTAGATCTGCTTCTACCTTTGATCACCATCGTTAAAACTTAAAGCTCCTACGCCATTCTGTCGATCTGAGAATTTTATTCCTCCTCACATGTTAAAGTAGCAGAATTCTTCAGGAACGTAGATGTGCTTCTTCCTGTTGATTTGGCGGTTGATCCTGCATGACCTTTAACCTTCTTTTGCCAACATCAAAATTCTTTAAAAAATGTTCATCTTTCCCTGGCGAAATCTCCTGCAACCTTTGATTTCCTCCGCTATGTATCTAAGCTGTTCATTCCTGTCACCATTTATCCTTACTCATCCCTTTCACTGGCTTATCCTTTTGCATGGGAATTAGCGTGGATGCATCTGTAAATTTTTTTAAATTTTAGCACAGGTGCTAATAGCGACTTTAACTCGGGGATGCTATCCTCCCTGTGAGGTAGCAAAGAACCCCGTAGACCAAGTGCTTGATCCATTGGGCTAGTCCCAAGCTTTCCTAAAATCCTCAACATGTTCTGAAAACAAAAACTGAACTGATACTGAAAACAAATTGAAAAATTGCTGAAAGAAATGCTCGCCATGTCGAGCTTATTCACACCTACCTACCCTACTTACTGAGCATCAATGCCCAATCAAGTAAATCGTGACTTCCAATGAAGCCAACCAAGCAATTGATTTTATGATTGAGCTTCTTCATCATGCTTGATCCAAATCAGAAAGGAAGAACTTAATGGTAAAAGGTTATGATAGAATACCTGATCTTTACTACACACACAACCCACCATTCCCACTGCAAAGCTTCTCCACATATTCAGCTACTGGATCATGACCACCTTCAAATTTTTCTGTTATTTGTTTGCCATGACAAGGCTGCTCCAACTGTAACTCCTCTAGCACCCTGCCAAACTTCTCTTCAAATGTAATATCCCGAATCCCGATATTTTCTATTTCTAAACAATTATGCGGATACAACTGGGCTTACAGACTGCCAGGCAAAAAATCCCTATTTTATAGGAAAAATTAGGGTTAGGGTTTGTGAGATAGAATGCACACTTACCACTGATAACTGGCTGAACTGCTGCAGATAAGATCTGCAAGTACTGAGATCTGGATCGGAGAGGAACTGATCTCTCCTGCCTTCGGTGAATGCTCCAGCAATAAGACGCCCAATCAGAGAAAAAGGTGACGCCCTCAAGGAAGGAGGTGTCCGATGGATCCGCCGATTTGCAGGGCTGATAGGCTCATTGTGCCGGAGAGATTGACTGGATTATGCTGAAGATCTGACACCCCTAAGCAGGATAGCATCTAGGTTCAATGAGGCAGCTGCTCACGCCCCTGTAAACCCGGAAATGCTGATAACGGCTTCGGATGAGCTCAGATGGAGCTGATAGTCAAGGAGTGCCGGAGTACGTAGCTGATGGTAAGAATGATCCCTGAGTTTCGGAAGGAAACTAAGATCTGAAGGCCCAATAGCTGATTAGGGCTTTCTGGTTGAAAAACCCCTCTTACGGCTGCACCGTGCCACTGCAACAATCTATACCCTGTGCTATATAACTGATGAATGTACTGAAGAACAAGTGGTGAACCAGTATGGCTTACCCGGAATAAGACTAGGACAGATGTTTCACTGCCGAAATCCTGCTAGCTGAAGACTCCGTCTCCAACCCCAACTGCTGTGCTGCACGCTGTGCTGCTATGCAAGTGCTCCCAAAATAATAATAATCATAAGTGAGGTCTCCTCTTGCTTTACTCTCTATTTATAAAGTTCAACTGCGCAAAACCTAATCTTTGACCTAATTAGGTCACTTTATCTTCTAATTTGCCGTTGACTTGCATGCATGCGGATGGAGACCTAAAAAGAGCATGGTCATGCATGAAGGTGGCCTTTGGCCCAGGTGGCCCTTCTCGACCAAGTGAGGATGCCCTAGATCTTCTATGGATGGCATCAGTCTTGATCTGATTCCCTAGCTATCAGTAACCGCTTGAACCCACAGGAATCACATAGGTTAGCGGTATGTGCCTCAAGGCCTAAAAGGAAGAGGACATTACAGTCCTCCCCGCTCGAGATTGCTTGTCCTTAAGCAACTTCAAACTGGGATGCTGCAATACCTGTTCACCTTCCCAAGTGGCATCCTCTGGTGGTAGTTCTTTCCATTGAACCAAATATTCTTTGATCACTCTGTTCCTGAGCTTCCTCTCTCTGGTCTGTATGATCCGTTCAGGAATCAGAATCAGCAGTCCTTCATCATCTAAAGGGGGCAATTTG
>LPNX010362985.1:9713-170708 GCA_001517045.1 Pseudotsuga menziesii | reverse complement strand
GCCTCTGAAACTCCGAAATGAATGATTCTGCGCTACCAGTCTGCTTGAGTTGAGCCAACTCCCTGAAATGGATCTCTGGATCTTTCCTGTCGAACCTCTCCATGAGTTTCTGTGTGAACTCACCGTAAGAATGTATGGTGTTGTGACCCAATGTCACCAGTCCGTGGTACCACCATTCGTGAGCTTCTCCGTCTAGGTGAAGTGTAGCCAACTTAATGGCGTCTGTCTCTGTCATGGGGTTGAGCTGGAAATAGGTATCCAACTTTTGGACCCATGTTCTCGCTGATCCTCCGCAAGTTCCATCAAAGTTTGGGATAGTTAACCTGCCCAAGGTCTTCTGCAGCTCATAGTTGTGATTGAAACTCTTGTTGAAATTCCTGGGCCTGTTTCTGCTCTTCATGTTGCAGAAGTCTGAGAAAGACATAGCAGCATGAAACTCATCCCCTAAGTCCCTGTACTCCTGCAAATAAGCCCCAAAAGGCTCCCTGGGCTCTACCTGCATGACCGGGCCCCCTACTGTATCTGCCAAGAAGTGAGGCATGGTAGGCCTGATAGTAGGTCTGCTGTATATGTGGGGAGTGTTCTGGATGTTGGTGTACGCCATCTTTCCACTGCCGCTGGAAGATCCTCGCTCTACTGGTGAGGGGGGGGGCATTGCTGATACCTGGTTCCGGTTTTGCTGACAGCCTGCTGATTGCATTGAGGACTTCTTTTTGTCCTTTGGCTAAGTCTTGCAATGCAGAGACCAAGTTGCGAAAGTCCATCCGATCCTCCTCATCTCCCGTTCCTTTTCCCCTATCCGAATGAATACCTGTCTGTTCCATGTCTGAATTGGTATCCTCTAGTTGGATATCTTCAAATTCTTCTGTGTATCTACTCTTCCTCCTCCTATAAGTTACAAAAGGATCTCCTTCTATATTAATCTACTTTTCATCTCTTAAGCCCACAGCTGGCCAAGAAAATAGCTCTGATACCACTGTAATATCCCGAATCCCGATATTTTCTATTTCTAAACAATTATGTGGATACAACTGGGCTTAAGAACTGCCAGGCAAAAAATCCCTATTTTATAGGAAAAATTAGGGTTAGGGTTTGTGAGATAGAATGCACACTTACCACTGATAACTGGCTGAACTGCTGCAGATAAAGTCTGCAAGTACTGAGATTTGGATCGGAGAGGAACTGATCTCTCCTGCCTCCGGTGAATGCTCCAGCAATAAGACGCCCAATCAGAGAAAAAGGTGACGTCCTCAAGGAAGGAGGTGTCCGATGGATCCGCCGATTTGCAGGGCTGATAGCCTCGCTGTGCCGGAGAGATTGACTGGATTATGCTGAAGATTTGACACCCCTAAGCAGGATAGCGTCTAGGTTCAATGAGGCAGCTGCTCACGCACCTGTAAACCCGGAAATGTTGATAACGGCTTCGGATGAGCTCAGATGGAGCTGATAGTCAAGGAGTGCCGAAGTACGTAGCTGATGGTAAGAATGATGCCTGAGTTTCGGAAGGAAACTGAGATCTGAAGGCCCAATAGTTGATTAGGGCTGTCTGGTTGAAAAACCCCTCTTACGGCTGCACCGTGCCACTGCAACAATCTATACCCTGTGCTATATAACTGATGAATGTACTGAAGAACAAGTGGTGAACCAGTATGGCTTACCCGGAATAAGACTAGGACAGATGTTTCACTGCCGAAATCCTGCTAGCTGAAGACTCCGTCTCCAACCCCAACTGCTGTGCTGCTATCCAAGTGCTCCCAAAATAATAATAATCATAAGTGAGGTCTCCTCTTGCTTTACTCTCTATTTATAAAGTTCAACTGCGCAAAACTTAATCTTTGACCTAATTAGGTCACTTTATCTTCTAATTTTCCGTTGACTTGCATGCATGCGGATGGAGACCTAAAAAGAGCATGGTCATGCATGGAGCATGGTCATGCATGAAGGTGGCCTTTGGCCCAGGTGGCCCTTCTCAACCAAGTGAGGATGCCCTAGATCTTCTATGGATGGCATCAGTCCTGATCTGATTCCCTAGCTATCAGTAATCGCTCGAACCCACAGGAATCACATAGGTTAGCGGTATGGGCCTCAAGGCCTAAAAGGAAGAGGACATTACATCAAAGGAATCTTGAAGAATGTGTTCATAACAATTTGCAAATGAGATATCAACTTCTTCATCTAAACTCTCAGAATTAAAAACCCGATTCCTTCCAAGTGTTTCAAAGGGAATATCATTGTGTTTTTCAATAGAATCAAGCAAATAATTTCTGAATCTGAAAAACATAAAGAAACATCCCATTTGGAATCCTCCTCTTCTTCTTGGTGATCCAATCTATTATTGCAAACTGTTGGTTCTTGAGGTGCATTATCCAAGTAGCCATCCTTACATTCATCATATATAGGCAAGCTGAAATCTTCTTTAAAAACATCACTAACATAAATTTCAACATGCTGATTGCAATCTTCATAAAGAAAATTAGTATGATCCTCTTCATGTACATCACTAGGTTGACCATCTTCCTACTCATCATATACAGGTGGACTAAAATCTTCTTTAAAACCACCATTAACAGGGTTTGTAACAGGCTAATTGCATTCTTCATAAAACATATTATGATTTTGAAGAAATTGCAGCTGCGAAAGGGTAACTATTGATTGAACAAGGGCAACCTCCTTTTGTAACAAAATTTCAGAAGTTGAATGATACGAGGAACAATTTGATTGATAGTCCCAACTTCCTTCTTGGTCACACAAAGATTCACAAGACTGCTGCAAACTATTGTTAGCTGCAGGGAAAGAAAGGTAACTGGCTGAATCCGAGCTTTGGCTTATGTCAATTTCAGTCAAGGAAGACATTACCAACGTGTAATGTCCTCTTCTGCTTAAGCATTGAGGACCAGCTCGCTAACCTATATGATTCCCATAGGTTCGAGTGGGCACTGACAGTCAAGGAATCAGTTGTGGACCGATGCCATGGAAGAAGATCTAGGGCATTGATATTGTATCATCATTGTGTAGACGGGGGCCACCAGGGCCAAAGGCCACCTGCATGCATGAGATTTGAGCATTATTTCATGATGCATGCACCCGATTGAGTCTCCATGCAAGTCAACTGCAAATTAGAAGTTAAAGTGACCTAATTAGGTCAAAGTTAGGTTATTTGCAGTTGGAGGTTATAAAAGAGAGGTAAAGTGAATGGAGAAACACACTTATATGATTATTGATTTGAGGATTCGAATTGGAGAGCTCGGCGAGCTAAGTTGGGGATGAGTGCATGCTTAGCTAACTGGTGTATTTCGGCAACGAAATCTATCTGCCCTAGTTCATCTTAGAACACCCTCATTACCCTTCCCCTGGAAGAAGGGCCTCTCAGCTTGAGTATCGAGCAAGTTATCCCTTTTTGGAAGGCATTTTTCTGCATGGGCGAATTGAGTTGAGGAGGACACTCACGTTTTGGGCTATTGAGCCACCGTTTCTTCTGCATGATGCTTCCATCATTGCCAGAGGGGTACTATAACCCTATTGCACATCATTCGAGTCTTCAGCAGTGGCTTATTTATTATTGAGGAGCATCTACAACTTTGGAGGAAGGCGCATTCACCTGGGGAGGACGATTTGGCTTATCTCCCTATTTCTCCGTCAGAATCCTTGCATGCGGGGACCATCCTCTTCATCATTAGCAGATCTATATAGTGGTATGTACATGCATTGATTTCTCCTATTTTTTAGCATTTCAGTATTATCTAGGGCACAGATCTGCATGCAACTGCATGCATGCAAAGATCAAGGTTTTCTTTCCTGTTTTATTGAGGCATAAGCCTACTAGCCATCTACAGTACACACAGAAAAAGAAAAATATCAGTTTGGGATATTACACAACGACTGAGGATTTTCTTGAATATTATGGCAATTGGTTTGTCTTTCTTTTTGAGATGAGTATTCGTGTAAAATTTCTAAAAGCTCATCATCCATAAACTCCTCCTCACCATACATGTTTTTCAACTATTCAATGAAACCTTTATCATGCATGCAACAATCTTGAACTAGCAACAAGGAAGGATATTGATATTTAAAATGTTCATGAAATACTGTATAAAAGTCTTTAAGGGAATATAAACTCCTTGATGGAAATCCCTCATACCATGACCTTGCATCTCCTTCTAACTAACCATGAACATTTTCATTAAAGAATCCTCATGCAATTCAACTCCCAGCTTATATATATGCTTATAAAATCTAACCAAATGAAGGGCAACATCATCACCCTTTTGATCTTTGAATCTTGGAAGATATGCTTGCCAAGCTATATTAGGTATTCGATTTGGAAAACCAGGAATGTGAGCACGATTCATAGGAGCAACAAACCTTATAGCTATAGAACTCATCTTGATGATGAACAAACTAGATAAGCTCCTCACACTTTGCAACCCTTTGACAGTGGAGCTGCCATAGAACATTATGAAGATTGGATTCTTTGCAGATGGAGTCGCCAGGTGAAAGATGCACGACCTTCTTGATGTTTGACCGTTGTTCACCATCAACAATCAAATCTGCCACTGTGTAGCTCATACACAGAGAAGATTTGTGAACCCTCGTTCCCTAGTATGGTCGTTAGTATTTCCCAGTGGAGTCACCTTTCAAAAACTTTGAGTGGAGTCGCCATAGCATATACAACCAATACGTGTCTGTGATCTGCTTCTCAACCAGGTCATAGAACTAAAACAATATTGTTTCCCCAAGGAGATAATAGTGATTATTCCTCGGCAACGACGCCAAGATGTTATCACCCAATAATTTTCCTATGATTGTGGTAGGAGAATCACTGGGGTAACCATTTCAAACCAGTATTCTAGCCTATACAGTCAGAGAGGGCTCTCTCTTTGTCACAGGGTCATTCACATATACATTTGGATTTAAACAAACATTCAGAAGGCTAGGTTTCTGAGGGGAAGGGTTGTTTGGATTTTAAAGAGTGTAAGACAAACAGATGTTAAATACCATTGGGCAATGGAGTCAAAGCCTGAAACATTCAAGGACTTGCAACAAATAATGACCAGTGACAACCTTCGTAATCTGAGGCAAAATAAGTGTCAATATTCAACAAAATATCTTTGAGAGATGGCAGGGGAAATGAGAAGAAGCCTAATGAGACAGGAGGCACCTATCTGTGGATGAATCTCTTGAAACACCTTTAGTAGAAGAAACAGTGAAGGCTGATAACTGAAATAGAGCATCTAATAGAGGATGAATTCCAAGACATTTACCATGAACACATAACAAACATGTTATATGATGCAAGGAGCGCTTAACAGAGAACAAATTCCTTGCATACAACTAGAAACGCATTAGCAACAACTACACATATATGGAAATGAAGCAAACAAAGGAAAACAGACTGAACATTGAACACTGTGATGAATCTCAGACATTCAGGGCATACTTTGCATTAATACTTCCAAGAAAAGTTGCAGAGCTACAAAACCAAGCACAGAGGCTTCCAAAATGAATGTCCAACCCTTTCTTTCTCTCTTGAGACTATATTTATAGAGTACCAAGCTCCTGAGACCAACCTCGAAACAGAGCCAAAAATCAGTTCTGATACGGGAATCAAACCTGCACACAAAAAATCCTAACAAATTCCAATTTGGCAGATTCGCCATGATCACAAACTAATCAGGAAAGCACGCTGGAATGTGCGTGGTGGATCAATTTGGGAAAATTAGACACCTGGGACTTAGGCTTGCTTGATGAAAACAACTGTTCAGAGGATCTTCGAGCGGCCTGCAACAGTTTCATTCATCCCTGCATCTTCAACTAGCGAAATTGTTTTGGACCGTTGATTTATCCCGGCGCCATCCTTGACTATCGGATCTCGGACTACGTAAAGCGAAAAGCGGGCTTCCAACTTTTCATGACCAAATTTTTATATCTTCGCTTTCTGCCTTTACGCTCCCTTTCGGGTCGTTGATCTAAGATCAAAGGTGCGGAAGCTTTCTAGACCATCGATCTTACAGGCTGGCGGAAAGCGGAAAGCGGAAAGCGGGATTCCAACTTTTCATAACCAAATTTATGTATTTCTGCTTTCCGCCTTTCCGCTCCCTTTCGGGTTGTTGATCTAAGATCAAAGGTGCATAAGCTTTCTGGACCGTCGACCTACACTTTCCACATTATCACCAAGATTTTCCCTCCTCGCACCTTGGATTAGCGGAATTATTATCAACCACTGATCTAAATTGTATCTTCATCTGGACCGTTTAAAAGTGCTATCTCTACTACATTCCGCTGAATCTAGGAATTCATTCCTCCTTGCACTTTCAATTTGTGGAATCAACCTTAGTCGTTGATCTAGATCAAGTTTTAATATGAGTTGTTGGAACATGCGGCCCCTACCCAATTCTGCAAATCTTCATCCCGACTTTCTTCGTGCTAGTTCACAATGCGGAATTGTTTCCAGCCTTTGATCAGAATCTTCTTTAAATCTCCGCCGATCAAACTTTAAGAGCCTACCACATTCCGCAGATTTCAAATGTTCATTTATCCACACATGTTGGATTAGCGGAATTGTTCTCCGCCATAGATCTATTTTCGATTAGATCTCTTCCGTTGAAATATGCACACCTTTAAGCAATTCTGCAGATTAGAAAAATTACTTTCCACGAGCATGTTAGATCAACGGAATTCGTCTCCTCCGTTGATCTTACTCCACCATCAATCTTGACCGTTGAAAAATGCAGGCCCTACAACATTCCACAAATCTGAACAGTTATTTGGTTCGTGCAAGTTGAACCAGCGGAATTATTTTCCACTGTAGATCTGATTCTACCTTTGATCACCATCGTTAAAACTTAAATATCCTACGCCATTCCGCCGATTTGAGAATTTTATTCCTCCTCGGATGTTAAAGCAACATAATTCTTCAGGAACGTAGATCTGCTTCTTCCTGTTCATTTGACGGTTGATCTTGCATAACCTTTAACCTTCTTTTGCCAACATCAAATTTCTTTAAAAAACATGCATCTTCCCTTGGCGAAATCTCCTACAACCTTTGATTTCCTCCACTATGTATCTAAGCTGTTCATTCTTGTCACCATTTATCCTTACTCATCACTTTCACTGGCTTATCCTTTTGCAGGGGAATTAGCGTGGATGCATCTGTAAAAATCCTTAAATTTTAACACAGGTGCTAACAAGTGCAAAAAAATTTAAATTTTTTATTTTTGGGGTTTTTAACATAAAATTGCAGACCTAAAATTACCCTAATCTACCACGTAAAATGCAAATATAAACATTTGAAAATGCAATTAAATTGAAGGAAAATTGTATGAGAATAAAGCCAAGGGTTTTAAGGTTTTACCCTAACCCTAGGGCATCAAGGAAGGTGACCAACCTTCCTCTTGAGAGGTCTTTCCAAAGTTTGGCAAGCTTGGGCATTCTCCAACAGCCACAAGGGCTCGTTAAAGGAAGCCTAGCTAGGGAAAACTCAGAGACCTAAAGCCCAAGCTTCTAAGGACTCCTTCTAGAGGATGTCCTTCGCAATACTATGGTGACAAAAGGCTGAAAATGACCTACCTTAGACAAAATGCGGCACTAATGGCTACCATTCAACCATAAACAAGCATCATCCATCAACATTTAACAAAGAGAAATCAAGACAAGAGCATAGATACCTCCTTGTGCATGTGTTAAGCTAACAATTCTAGCATCACCTTAGCAAAAGAGGAAGAACCAAAGATACTTCAAGAGATTGCCATTAAACCAAGAAAAAAAGTTGCCTCAAGAGGTGCGCATCACTCCAAGAGCCCTAAGAAGGGTAAAAAAGTAACATAATGTTTTTATCCCGTGAGTCTTGTCTTAAAATGAAGTGAGGAGATCTATTTATATGATCTCACACTCACTTTTACAAAAATATCCAAGCCAACATGCCTTTAAAATGTCAATTTGAAATTATAAAATGTCAACTTAAAATTAAAACAAAATAATAATTAAAAATAGCCATAATGTAGGCTCAAGATAGGCTACCCGGGGTATTTTTCCTTAGGTGCCAAAATTTGCTAAAATAAGTGAATCACTTCGAACGAAAGGCTGAAGTGAGTTGGAGGGAGGGCGTTATACCCCTTCTAACCCCAAGAATGCTGTAAATACTAAAATACCTCAACGCCTTGCTCAAAGTAGCAAGAAGGCCTGGCGTGGAGGACAACTTCCTCTAAGGAAATAAGGCTAGGGAGAGAAGGCGCCAGCTAGATGAAGGGCCAGGAGGGTGTCTTAAGTGGCTGTGAAGGGAGACGAATGTCTCACAACTAAAGCAAAGGCCACTAGAGCAAGCAAACAAGATATGGGGCCATGTGACCCAGTGATCAACCCCTAGAAGCCCCGAACACCAACCTCGAGGTTAAAAACCCCAACAAAGGGAAGTTAGCAGTTCCATTAAGCCATAGTAGTCCTAAAGGAAGGACCAAAGGGCCTAGCCATGACCACCATTGCTCAGAAACACCCCTCCTGGTCGAAAAAATTGGCTCTCTCTCCCTGGGGCACATCTGAAGGTGCGTTGGGTACAGGTGCAACGTAACACCCCTCACTTTGCATCATTGAGTGATGCAGAGGCACAAAACATGATGTTGCATGCAGAAGGAAATGCAAAGGGAAGGGAAATGGAGGTATAGAGAACAGAGAGAGAGTGCATGGAGAGGACGTGGTGTGCAGTAATACGACACGTGGGGAGTTGAGAGGGGGGAGTATATTACATGGTGGGATGCCTAGAGGTTAGTTGTGTGGTAGTGGGGAGGTAGGGACCTGTTGTCACATATATAGTAGCTGGGCTACTATTATTCCTGAGCAGTACTGAGCAGTTTTGTGAGCCAGTCCTTTACTATGAGATTAGCAAATGATGAGCCATCAGTTGATGATCTCACACTTTCAGCGGATCTAGAGTATCCAGATTGACCAGTCTTATGCCATGACTGAGCCTCATGACCCCAGATTTGATGATTGAGTTAGCCATTCTTATGACCCAGAGCAGAGATTGATGTAGTGCCTATGTGTAGCAGCAGCGGTTGTCTCGGTGATTTTCAGATCCAGTGTAGGTATATGACCTAGGTGATATTATAGTTTGTGCATATGGATTTTGATGTTGCTCTATTACCTATTTTAGTAGTGAGACTCAGTTGATATGGATTATATGTTGGCAGTACTTTATCTTGGTTTACTTGGAATTAAAGTATAGAATCATAGATGATCTAGTGGTTTTTACCGGGAAGTTCCTTTGTATACTCATTGACCGTGTCCTACTCCTAGTATGGATTTAGTCTTTTCCCCTTAGGGACATAGCTTGCTAGTTTTGGCATCATCGCCATTGTCTCCATCCATCCCTTTCCTTCCCATTTTTATTGATTATCCTGACTTGTTATTTGACTATTGACATCTGGGATTTCCCCCACCTTCACCTCTATGTTGGAATAGATCTCCATGTATAAAAATTGTGTCTCGGTGTTGGTTTATGTGATTTTTTTCATAGGGAATGTCTACCTTTGTGTAATGTCCTCTTCCAATTAGGCCTTGAGGCCCAAAACCGCTAACCTATGTGATTCCTGTGGGTTCGAGCGGTTACTGACAGCTAGGGAATCAGCTGAGGATTGATGCCATCCATAGAAGATCTAGGGCATCATCATTTGGTCAAAGAAGGGCCACCAGGGCCAAAGGCCACCTTCGTGCATGCCATCCAAGCATTATTTAATGATGTATGCACTCTTTAAGTCTCCATTCGCATGCATGCAAGTCAACGGCAAATTAGAAGATAAAGTGACCTAATTAGGTCAAAGATTAGGTTTTGCGCAGTTGAACTTTATAAATAGAGGATAAAGCGAGAGGAGACTTCACTTTGGATTATGATTATTTTGGGAGCTCTTGGAAAGCAGCACAGCGTGCAGCACAGCAGTTGGGGTTGGAGACGGAGTCTTCAGCTAACAGGATTTCGGCAGTGAAACATCTGCCCTAGTCTTATTCAGGGTAAACCATACTGGTTCACCACTTGTTCTTCATTCATTCATCAGTTATCTAGCATATGGTATAGATTGTTGCAGGGACACGTGTGCAGCCGTAAAGGGGGGGTTTTCAGCCGGAAAGCCCTAATCAGCTGTAGGGCCTTCAGATCTCAGTTTCCTTCCGAAACTCAGGCACCATTCTCATCATCAGCATCATACTCCGGTACTCGGTGATTATCAGATCCATCTGTGCTCATCCGGAACAGTTATCAGCAGTTTCGGGATTCCAGGGGCGTGAGTAGCTGTCTCTCAGAAGCAAGTCGCTATCCTGCCTAGAGGACTCAAAAATCACTCTTGTATCAGGCATTCTCTCTGGCACGGAAAGGCTATCAGCCCCGCAAATCCACAACTCCATCGGACACCTCCTTCCCCGAGGGCGTCATCCTTTTCTGACTGGGCGTCTTGCTGCTGGGGGTTCACCGTAAGCAGAGGAGATCAGTTCATTTCCGATCCAGCTCTCAGTGCTTGCATACTTTCTCCGGAGCAGTCCAGCTGGCTTATCAGTGGTAAGTGTTCATTCTATCTCACAAACCCTAACCCTAATTTTTCCTATAAAATAGGGATTTTTGCATGGCAGTTTGCATGCCCAGTTGTATGAGCCTTTTTGCTTAGAAATAGAAAATATCGGGATTTGGGATATTACAGGCTCATCCTCCCTCGTAATGATCATCCAACCAATAGATAACCCACACTTCAACCAAAAACGAATTTGACCAAAGAGGGCAAACTTCTGACTGATAGTTCAACTACTACACTCCGATACTTGATCTAAAACTGACTGATATTGATTGAAATCATCATAAATGCTCCGTGCCATGTCATTTAGCCTTTTATTTTATTCAATTTGGTTTATTTTGGAGAGTTTTTTATTTTCTCAAAAATATTCATTTTTAATATTTTAATTAATAATTTCTCTGTAAATGACTTTTTGAGAAATTATTAATTATGAGGCTGAATGAACTTCTGAAACTTGGAGATAGCTGGCTGGTTGATCATGAATGATTTTTGGCTTAAGGTTAGAGCCTTCAATCACTGAATTCGGGTTCCGGATGACTGACTTATTACAGAATTAAATTTTCCATCTAAATTATGGAAAATTTTAATTAAAAACCTAGGAAAAATTAAAAAATTAAAAAATTAAAAATCCAACGCGTCTGGTAAATATTTTTCGGAATTTTTTCTGAGGGTCCTAGTGACTTAGGACATGACCATAGTATATTCTAATAATGTCTAGTAGGTTTATACATACTCAGTTGGGCTCTAATAACCCCCTAAGGCCTAGAATTCAAAATCGGCCATTCCAGCTTTGGAGGAAGCGGGAGAAAACCTCGTCGATTATACTCGGCTATAGGCAAAGCATAATTGACAAGGGAAAAAACTCCTTGGAATACCTTAGTTGAAATTCTACGTTTTAGGGGACCGAACCACTTAAAACACCCTATTAGCACATTTTATTACAAACCCCGCGGGGCCATGGTCATAATTACTTAAAACAAAAACTGACTAGCCAAAACTGGCTAGGCACAAATGGCGGATCATCTGATACATTGGGACACAAACATTTATTATGTTTGTCAAATGGTGGCTCCTCAACTAATCCAACTATGGTACAAATAAGCTGGTAACAACTCCCATGGAAGAGGAAGAGACTAGAAGACAATGTGTGCCACTTGGAAGTAGATTCCATGCACTCTATGACAACAAATGATGAAAGATTCTATGGAAAGTATGACAAATTTAGACCTGATTGTAGACATATGACAAATCTGACATGACAGGGCTAAAAATAGCCACCAAGGGGTCGAATTTGCGAGTTAGAGGCATCCATTCGAATTGGGGAAATCATTGGAGCATGAAGAGAAAGACAAGTGTCATGAGAGTTACTAAACCACTAAGATGAGTTGGAGGAAGTCCATGGAGGAAAATTCGACCTTAGAAGGCCTCATGAAGTTAATAAAAGGATGTCATGAAGAAGGAGAATGGCTTTAGATCATTTATTAATTGGCCTTTGGCATTTTGGAGAGCTTTTGCTTGTCCATTACACGGTGAGTGTTCACTCTCCCTGCTTTTGAACCAATTTTGAGGAAGTTTGATTCCTTTCCAAGTTGGTTGATGGAGAGGCCATTCATACCTCTCATTGGAGCTTAATGAAGGTGTTTTATCTGCAAGTTGAAGGTCCATACAGTGAAATTCTCATCTATCTCCCTATTATCTCATTCCTTCTTTTCCATTCCGCCACACTCTCATGTTGACGGCGCACTTCTTGGAGCGGTGCTTACATTTTGCTGAGGATATTTGATGCTCAAGCTTGGGCATATGATGTATGGCTCTGTACTCTTATGTCAATATTCTCTGTAAGTCGAAATATCAGAAATCCATGTATGAAAGGCTTGCATTCCCATGCTCTTGAATGACTAGTTTCATGTATTTGGCTTCCATTTTGGAAAGAGTTGTATATCAGATTTGTATGAGGACTTTTCTATAAGTTTGATTATAATGGGACAACCATAAATGATGTATAACTCTGTAATTTCATGACCATATGCTATGTAGCTCGAAATTCAAGAAACTCTGGTGTGAAAGGCTCGCATTCCTATGCTCTCGAATGATTAGTTTTCATGGATTTGGCTTCAATCTTGAAGTAGTTTTATATCATATTTGTATGAGGGATGTTCTCTGATTTTGATGATGTTGTGACAACCATATTTGATGTGTTACTTTGTAATGTCATGTCCCTATGCTCTGTGGCTAAAACTCCAAGAAATCCATATGTGAAACTCTTGCAATTCCATGCTATTAAATCACTAGTTTTCATGTATTTGACTCCCATACTGAATGAGTTGTATACCAGAATTGTATGAAGGGATTTATCCGGTGTTTATTACTGTTGGGGAAGGAATT
The DNA here is from genome assembly GCA_001517045.1 of Pseudotsuga menziesii. Taxonomy (NCBI): domain Eukaryota; kingdom Viridiplantae; phylum Streptophyta; class Pinopsida; order Pinales; family Pinaceae; genus Pseudotsuga; species Pseudotsuga menziesii. The sequence continues at coordinate 157,773 of LPNX010362985.1, read as the reverse complement.
TGTATGCTGTATATGGTCTCTATATGTCACATCTTGATCTGAACCTTTAACTCTACCTTTCATATGTCAAAATCAAGCTAGTTATGCAATTTCCCCATAAGCAATTTCCTTGAAAGTGGTCATGCGAATGTTGCACTTTATAACCAGTTTGAAGAGATAATAACCATGATTAATGACAGAACCTGATGCCTTATATTCATCCCCATACTATGTTCTAAAAGTTGGGAGGTGCGTAGTTGAGTTGGGAAGCCAGTTTGGCCTACACCCTAGGGGGGATTTAACCACAATTTCCTAGTAAATTTGCAGTTTCTCTTATTAACCCCAAACAAGGTTACAAAGGTTTAAAGTCAGATACAAAGTGTCCATAAACCAACTTGGGATGTTTTAAGACTCACCATACCATTGCCTTTCAAATTCGGGATCATTTGGAGAAAGTTGGAACCCTCTAGAGTCATGACTAGTTAAGATCAAATTTCGCCCAATTTGTACTTTTCTCCAAAATTCCAAGTAGGGACATTACACATTCATTACACTCTGACTCAATGCATCCATCACTTCATGGAGCACTCATATTTGACATCCACTGTGCAATCGTGATGCACTTTTGTTCACAAAATTTTTAAATGCTCTATGCCAACTTACATCCACTCAAATCTAATGCATGACATCAGTTGCTCTATATCAAAGTGCTAAATATAGGGTCTTACAATTGGTTGTTCGAATTTTCTATAGAGATGCCCTGGTTTAAGAATAACACAAGTTTATATTGTTTAAAAGAAAATAAATCATGTAACTTAAAAATCTAAATAACGATGTAAAGTTAAGATAGTTAATGGATATGTAATTCCCTTGGTTAATATTACAGGCATTATCCACTATTCTCAACATGTGTAGATGGTTATGTTTTTAAGGAGGATTCACAATTATTGTATAGATTCAAAAGTAGCAACTAAACCATTTCTTTCTTTTGGTTGGCAGGTCAAGGAATTTCACCCAGATGTGTATAAAGGTCCGGGTGATGCAAATAGCATTGTTCAACGTGTGATAAAAGCATATGAGGTATTTCCAACCTAACTATCCTCAAGTAACCAGGATGCTTACGCTTCCCTTACCAAGAATTTCATCTATATATTATTCATTTAGTGGCCTAAAATTGATGGGAAGAAAAGCTGGCAGAGATGCATGGTTTTAGTGAAATAACATTAGGCCAATTATTCCTTCCTTCCTCAAGAGTATCGCAAGGCTGTACTGTTAAGAAGGCAAATTTTGTACTAAACGCTACTTTGCAACCATCGCTTTGATTAACTTTCGCGATTCTCCTTTTAATTTCTATAATTGATTCATTGCCATCAATTTGTCATTATCCTGCTACTGATAGGTCGATATCTTCCAAACATGGGGGTCATCACCTTCTTCATATTTTTGAACAGAGGATTAAAGATCAATTGCTTTAGTTATTCTGTTCCTTGGAACTGTATTCCACCAATGTTGCTGGGTTCTCTTTGGATGCTGCTTGTGTTTTCTGTATGCTTACCAAGTATGAGATATACAATATGCATGTAAACTCAAAGCTGTGGAAAAATGCCATGATTTGAGATTTGGAAATTTAGGGGAAGAATTCTCATGTTTGCATGAAAGATAGTAAATACAAGAAATCACAGGAATGATAGAAACTGTGCTTAGTGTTGAATCTATGTTGCAAGTGTGATCTTGTGAAAACATGAATACTAAGGTTAAAGATATGTCTAAGAATAAATGTCTAGAGATAAAGGATGAATACAAATGGAAAATCACACCATAACATCAAAATCAAAGCTACAAGATGTTCCAATCTAAAAAAATATAAAACTCATTTGTTAACATTTTCAAGCTTGCAATGAAAAAGAGTACCTTCTTCCTATTTTTGAACAGAGGATTAAAGATCAATTGCTTTAGTTATTCTGTTCCTTGGAACTGTATTCCACCAATGTTGTTGGCTTCTCTTTGGATGCTGCTTGTGTTTTCTGTATGCTTACCAAGTATGAGATATACAATATGCATGTCAACTCAAAGCTGTGGAAAAATGCCATGATTTGAGATCCGGAAATTTAGGGGAAGAAATCTCATTTTTGCATGAAAAATACGAGAATTCAAAGGAATGATAGAAACTGTGCTTAATGTTGAATCTATAAAACTCATTTGTTAACATTTTCAAGCTTGCAATGAAAAAGAGTACCTTCTTCCTATTTTTGAACAGAGGATTAAAGACCAATTGCTTTAGTTATTCTGTTCCTTGGAACTGTATTCCATCAATGTTGTTGGCTTCTCTTTGGATGCTGCTTGTGTTTTCTGTATGCTTACCAAGTATGAGATATACAATATGCATGTCAACTCAAAGCTGTGGAAAAATGCCATGATTTGAGATCTGGAAATTTAGGGGAAGAATTCTCATGTTTGCATGAAAAATACAAGAAATCAAAGGAATGATAGAAACTGTGCTTAGTGTTGAATCTATAAAACTCATCTGTTAACATTTTTAAGCTTGCAATGAAAAAGAGTACCTTCTTCCTATTTTTGAACAGAGAATTAAAGACCAATTGCTTTAGTTATTCTGTTCCTTGGAACTGTATTCCACCAATGTTGTTGGCTTCTCTTTGGATGCTGCTTGTGTTTTCTGTATGCTTACCAAGTATGAGATATACAATATGCATGACAACTCAAAGCTGTGGAAAAATGCCATGATTTGAGATCCGTAAATTTAGGGGAAGAATTCTCATGTTTGCATGAAAAATACAAGAAATCAAAGGAATGATAGAAACTGTGCTTAGTGTTGAATCTATGTTGCAAGTGTGATCTTGTGAAAACATGAAGACTAAGGTTAAAGATATGTCTAAGAAGAAATGTCTAGAGATAAAGGATGAATAGAAATGGAAAATCACACCATAACATCAAAATCAAAGATACAAGATGTAAGGTTAAAGATATGTCTAAGAAGAAATGTCTAGAGATAAAGGATGAATAGAAATGGAAAATCACACCATAACATCAAAATCAAAGATACAAGATGTTCCATTCTAAAAAAATATAGAACTCATTTGTTAACATTTTCAAGCTTGGAATGAAAAAGAGTACCTAAAAGTATGTATACAAATATTGCCAGGTGAAAACCATTAGTTAGACGCACAGCTTTAGAACTCTGTTAGATACTTCGATGATACAATAGCAGTGGCTGAAGAATGTGAGCTTCCTATCTTCAGAAAGGAAAATGCAGTTGTATCATGTGCTGACTTGATGTTTGTTACCTCCCAGGTTCTCACTAAATGTGAAAGTCCCAACCATACATGTGAGAGCCCAAAGGTGACTTTAGACAAGCTACCCACTGTTACCTTGGTAGCATTGTCTTTCTCTCTTAAGGATAGCTCTCCTCTAGCTGAAGGGGGTCTCCCCAGGGAAATGTAAGTCCAACAAATGACAAGTGAAAAGAGTGATACATTGACTTAAAGTAAATCTGTCTTTTTGGGTTTGCTGTAGTATAGTTATTCCAGATTTACTTGTGCACAATATCAACCATTTAAATAGTGAATGAACTGTAATATTATGAGGCCAAAGACAATTTTGGATATTAGATTTTAAAGCTGGAAACCGCAGATTTATAACCAGAAAATATAGTCCTAATTTAGATGAGAAAATGAAGACATTCAGGACTTTAAATGCAATCTGTAACTTTGATTTTATCGCTGGAAATTTTCAGATTGCATAAAAGAAATTAGGTCCTGTTATGGATGAAAAATGAGGTTTTCTAGGACTTAAATTACAATCTGAAATTCTCTTTTTTTGCCGGTGATTTTCAGATTGTCTAAACAGAATAAAAGTGATTTGATGAGATTTTTATGGTAGTTGTAAGGGGGAAACCAATGCCTAATTTCCAGTTTGGGTAAATGGGGTCATAAGGGTTTCTAAGAGGGATATTTTCTTCAAAATATTAGGGTAATGTTATCACATATATAGTAGCCAGGCTACCATATTCTATTTTTCAGACACAGTAAATTTTTCAGCTAGATCTCTTACATATGAGATGCTGAGATGAGCAGTTTTGATGGATCATTATTGTATTAGTGGACTATTGTACTCTCCCATGTTAGGACTGAGTCTCAGGACACTGAGATTTGAGGACCAATGTAGCCATTTATGTCATTACAGAGTAGTCATTGATGCCCAGTTTTATATCAGTTCTTTCTCAGTGGACAGATGGTGTCTCAGATGGATTGTATTGCATGATTATGACTCAGCTTGTTATATTGTGTTATGGTTATCATTGCTCTTATACTGATTTTTGTGACATGTATTAACTTGTGGTGTCATGATCTGGTGGTCATAATTATATGGACTTGGATATATCTTGTATTATGTATTGATGTCCCTACTTAGACTTGGAAGTTCTTGATCTATACTCATTGGTTTTAACCCTCCTTGGGGAGAATAGAGGTAGTCATTCCCACCATTGTTTTGGCTTGCTAGTGTTGGCTCCATCATTCATTGTCTCCACCCATCCATTACCTTCCCGTTTAATTTTCAACCCGACTGACTTCTTGACTTAAGGCATGGAGGACCTTTTTCCCCGCTAGAACTTTTGTTGGACAAACCTCCCTGTTTATATTGTGTCTCGGCTCTGAGTTGGTGACAAAACTTGCCTTTGGTGAGATGGATTATATGCCTAAATCATTCTGGTCAGTTGTCCCGATGTTTGGCACTGTGCAGAACTCCCCTAGTCACTTGAGATGTTGTTGGCTAAAACTGAAAGCTCATGTACTACTTGTAGTGAAAATATTGAATATGCAGCCATGGAAAATGAAAATTATAAAACTGTGTTTCTTAACATATGTAAAGAGGGAAAGAGCAATGAAATGCTAAAATACTCCTTGAAGAGTATAAGAAAAGGTCCAAAAAAACAATGGTTAAAAATATGCTATATTCAAAAATTGCTGACCTTGCTAAAATAAATATGTCCCGGATGAAAGCTTCCATTAGCTGTGCTTTTAAGCACTGGTGAAGTCCCAAAAGGGTCATATAGGCCAAAAAGGCCATGGAATAAAATGATGATCCTAATGAACTTGGATCAAGCTTGATGTAGACATGATGCCTAAGTTGAATAAGCACTCTCTAAACAACTCACCCATTTGTGAGGCACTGCCATTCCTTGTGTTGTTGTTTGTCTGACATTAATTATAGTGAGTATTCCCTTTCCTTGTCCAAAGTGTCATGATGTTGAGTAGGAAGTCATCCTTTCCTTAGCCTTGTCATTTCCACCCTTCACCCTTCACTAGCAAATTGGCTACAGTTATGAAGTGAGTATAGTCTTGAAAGTCTAAGTCTGAGTAATAATAAATAAAGCCTTATATATGTATTGGTTGATGTACCGCTAGTGAAATGAATGCTACTTGTTGTGATTGTTACTTGAATGAGTTGTAGAGCATGTCTTAACCTTTTAACACTTGCAGCGGATGGATATAGTCTGAGTTATTATTGGTGTCTGATTATTCACAGATGGTTATATTATTTATTGGATATGATTGATGATCAGATAGAGACCTATGAGGGGTATGAGTATACACCTTAAATGGATTTGGACTCTCCGAGTCTAATCAGACAGTTTATTTCCAGTTTCGGGCACTTACAGATGTGATCAGGCTCATTATGCCTTTCTGATGCAGTTTTTCTTCTTAGATTGATATTTTTGAGCAGGGAGATGTTTCAGTTGGATCTCCTAGGGCGTTGTATGGGCATAGGGGGGTGCAACCACTTGTTTGTACCATTGTACCCCCATCCCAGAGAGCCTGGTGGGCTCAGTTTGACAACGCAGGCACCTTAGGAGGTTGTTTTGGCAGGATCATGTTTCCCGAGGCAGATTAAAAATGATTAAATGGCTATTGAAGAAATCGATTTGGGCTACTAAGGTAAAGAAATGGCATGGGATGAGTCACAATGATGAGAGTGATGTCTTCCACACCTTCTCCAGCAGTTGCAGCACCTGATTAGGCCCACACCTATTTTTGGGCATTTTTATATTATTTTTTGAAGCTCTTTTGGGAGGCTCACGATTTCCTCAAGGAGGCACAAAAGTCAAAGAATCAAATTAATATATTATTTTATTGTGCCATGGGGACACCCAGAGGGAGTTAGTCAAATACTCCTTGGACCCACCATGTGCTTTCATTTATTTCTTGTTGAGTGGGTTACCTTTTTTGGGTGGGTTAGTCCACTTTGATAAATTATGGTTATATTGATCCATGTATTGTATGTTGAGCTCATCTCAACCATTGATTTGAACATTTCATCTTTTAATCTTAGCCACTCGTTTTGAAAGTGGTTAGGATTCGGTTATGATTGAGGTTCTCTCATTTCTATTTAAAGGAGAGAGCTTCTCATTTGTAAGGGGTCTTTGGCTCTTGGATCTGAATAATAGAAAGACTTTTTTGTGGAAATTTTCTGGATCTGCTTTTCATCTGATGTTCTCAAATGGTGATTGGAAAATCTTCAGCTTCCTAGCATTGTGGAAATTCTTGTGAGATCTATATTTTTTTTGCTATCATTGTTTTGTCTACAGGAGGGCGTTTTGGTTGGAGCGTTTTTGCAGGGGGACCTCAACTCGCTCAGTTTTCTTCGCCTTGGATCAGGGGGTTTTCATTAGTTTCATTGTGATCTATGATTACTTCGTTTTACTTTCTTGTAGCGTTTGGTTTCTTTATCTTGTATTAGAAAATTTGATATTGTTGCCGTTTGCTCATGCAGGGTACGGGGCGCATTGGTGGTTTGGAGCTTGCATATGCCATAGAAATCACTTGGATTTTCCAGAATTGATCGGGATAGCAAAGATCATCACTGTTAAAGACTTATACAAGCTTTTCCAGGTAAGATCTAACATGTAAGTCTCTTATTTTCAGATTCTATTCCATTGTACCTTGCTTTACTTCAAATTTTTCTGAAAACTCCTAAAATACTAAAAACCCTAAAAAGTAATAAATCTGGGAATCGTCTGATCTTTGGCCAAACCATTTCTAGGTTTCATAGATCGGGCCTCCCCTTCACCAAATCAACTGCAATGCTGGTCAAACTCCTGCTGGTTTGACCTAGATCTAATTTTTAACCAAAAAACTGTGTAACCCCCCACTGAAAATTTGACCTACTAGGGTTTTAATTTTTTCTGAATTTTGACTTCACAGACAGATAGATTGGGTCCCACATAGTCCAAATCAACCCCAACGCTATCCAAATTCTTGGCAGTTTGACCTAGATCTGAGTTTTTGACTGAAACAGCCCTAGCACCCTCACTGAAATCTAGACTTTTCCGGATTTGACTTTTTCTGAAATTTGACAAGATAGGAAGATAGATCAGGGCCTAAGCACTCCAGAACACCCCCAACACTGAGCTAGTTCTTTCCGGTTTTCCCTAGATCTAAAAAATTGGTTTTCAACCCCCCTAGCCCCCCCTCATTAGATTTTGACTTTTCTAGATCTGATTTTTCTGCTGATTTTCCTATTTGGGTTTGTAGATCAGGTTACCTTGACCTCATTTCTCCTTCAACGCTGAGTTGTCGGCCTCCAGGTGACCCTAGATCTGCAGATCTGCTTCCCCAAGCCCTAGTGCTAGCCCTCCATTGAGCTGGATTTCTTGTAACCTGATTTTTTTGAGCTAACTCCTTTCTGGGTCCATAGATCAAGGTATATCCTAGGTGGGTTCACTGAAATGTTGGGTTGATGCTAAGTCCATTGCCCAATGCACATAAGACACTGATCTCTTAGCTAGCGCTAGCCCTAACTTGATCTCACTCCCATTCCCTTTGCCAACACTCATTGATAACTCAAGTCACTTACCTTTCATTGAGTATGTCTCCTTGGTACTAGACAGTCCCAACTTTGTCCTTGCTTACCCTGTCATAGTTATGTTTCCCAAGACAGTGGTCATCTCCATCAGTGGCTAGTACCTAAACCCTAGAGCTAGGGTTTCCATTTACCTTGCACCATACAGCCCCATTTGATCTATTCTGGTGTCTAGGTTTGATCTCTCTTGTCGGGAGCAGATCCGGGTCTCCCCCATTGTTGTCTTGGACGAGGATAACATAAAGTGAAGGCTGCCTTGATTGGCGTGACAACCATCCATTTGGGAGTCTAGGCAGTCGTGGTTCCACCCCTTAGTTGCTTGCCCCTCTACCATCCATCCTGGATTTACCTCACATAGGCAACTACAAGGTGGGTGATAACATTTTGGCGCTGTTGCCGAGGAGGTAGAGGCCTACCTTGGTTCAACATACCTCACCTTTCCCTATGACATATCTTTTATTGGTGAATTACTTGTGTGGTTCACCTGGCGACTCCACCCCGCGACTCCACTAGGGATCGTGCCCAACATATTAATCTTAAGTTCACTCAATCCTCCACGTTGAACTTCAAGATGATCTTCTCATTTGATATTGTTGAAATACTGAGGGGGGTGAATTAGTATTTGCAAAATTATAAAATTTTAATCAAGAGCAAGTTGCTAATCACCAATCATAGCATATCATCAATGTACATGAAAATAACAAAATGCACAGTACACAATATTTTGACGTGAAAACCCAGGTCCTGGGGGTAAAACCACGAAATCCTTTTTAAAAATAAATTTGACCCAACAACAACTGGGGTGACAAATTCAACATAGCTTTTCTAGCTACAACTGGAAGGGGCTACAACCCCTTAGGCTTCGTCAGCTGCAATTGACAAGCTGCTACAATAGCTTAACTCACAAGATTGTGGGCCCTAACACCACCCTGCTGCCTTGAAGAAAAAGAAGACTGAACCTGTGGACCTGTCAAAACCAATCACTGAACTTGTTGCTGATAACCTTTGCTCTCTTATCACTACCAAGTCATCACGGTATACTTGGTACCAACTAAGTTGCACTAAGTTGGATTTCTAAACGAACCGCCAAAGATGAACAATCACTTGTTCAAAATTCAAAGTTCAGAAGTCCTTGCAAGCCTTGCTAGGCCCTTTATTTTTTATTTCTTAGCATGTTCATACCCCATGGGGAATTGTAATAAAATGAGCTAGCATGATGACCTTATGTAAAAGGTTTGGCTTCATAGGACCTATTTATTAATGCATTATTCCAGGGTGTTTTTTCCTTGTTAATTATTTATTGTTTTTAAGCGATAAATAATTTTCGAGTTTTTCACCCAAACCTCCAAAGCTGGAACAATCGTATTATTAATTAAGCCTTAGGAGGTTATTAAAACCTATGTGTTGATGTATATTACCATGCTAATCATTATTTTGATTCATTATGAACATGTCCTAACTCCCCCATAGGTTTTTTTTAATTTCTGGAAATTTTTTCTTCTTCTTCTGTTTTTATAGGCTTATTTTTATTAAGTTAATTGTAAAAATGTAAAAAGTCATAAAAGTGTGGCTAGGAGGCTGTTTTTTCCATGGGGGTGCTCATTTTCTAACTCAGAGCACCCACTTAACCCCTAGACCTAAGTTTTCGAGTAATTATTCAACCCCAAAATTAATAATTACTTGAAAAACCCAAAAACCCAAAAACCCAAGAAAAAATGAAATATTAAAAAATTCAACAATTAAAAAAAAAAGATAATTGCCAAAAAATAGTTGGGTGACTTGGCAAATCATTTTGGCAAGTACTCGGGCAAGGGAGACAAGCCGAATGTTTCCATTTCAATGAAATCTCATGAGTTGTGAGTTTTCTCATCAAGTGGGGGTGCAAATCTCCATGAAGGGCGAAGGCATAGGTGGAAAGGATTGGTTTTTTAGAAACAACTTCAAGTTTGGGTAGCTTCCATCTTAGTCACATGATGTTGCTGCTTTCGAGATCCAGTTCCAACCCCTATCCTACTCATAGCCAACTCATTGGGAGCTAGCGCATTCTAGAGGAGATGCGCCCCCCTCTCTTTGTCGGTTTTCTATTTAAGCAAGTCAACCCCTCTCCATTCGACACAGATGATTTGGGCATTGAACCTCTGCTCTTGTATGTTATTATTATGTCATTGTGGAATAAAAGTGAAGGCTTTGGAGGCATACTTGTGTCGGGCATCAGTGTGTGGTGATTTCTTGTGTTATATGAGGTATAACTGTATCGGTTTCTTGCTTCATTTTTAGTTGTTCTAACCGGTTTTCTAAAGGATAAATAAGTAGTTTCTTATTTTCTTCTTGCGTTATTTATGTGAGTAGATTTTAGATTTGTATGTTTTACTTGTTTGTATGCATACTATCTAGTCTTTTGCTTAAATACTCCCGGATATAACGCTTTGGCGTAGTATTGTTCAAATTGTGCAGGGATATCTAGCATGGAGGATTGATGGTTCTTGTTTGATTCCACCATATCTCTGCTATTTGTTTAAGGAGATCTAAACCCCTCTGCTCTCCACTTGAGGACTCCATTGCCCAAGCTTCAAAGCTTTGGGGCATCTTTCTTTTCCTTCTTCCGTCACATAAATTTTTTTAAATTTTTAGTTACTAGTTTTTATTTTGCATATTTAAATCTCACTAAAGTATTGGAATATCTTAGCTTTGTGATTTTACATATGCAAATTTAAAGATTGAAATCTGATTATTAAAGGGACATTTTACAAGATCTAATCACAAGCAAGTACTAGTTTAATATCTAGAATTTTTCTCTCTTTAAAGTACTTAAATTTTTTGATAAAATTTTTATGTTTTTATTTGGTTATCTAGCATATTTGATCAAAGTTTGTTCGCTGTTCTGCAACAGAGATTGATTTGACAAAGAGGCACTTTGGCAGAATTTTGAAGATCCAAGTCAAACCGGAGATTCCTCTTCTTATACTCTCTCAGTGGCCTTTTCTTTAAGGCCCTGAATTGTAAAACCTTGTGTTTCCTTTCCTACAAAGGAGCAAAAGTATTTATTACTTCTAAAATCATTGTAAAAGAGAGAGGCAAGTGGACAACCAAGTGCCCACACGGGGATTTGCATCGTTTCACTTTTTTCACCTTTTTTTTAGTTTTTTTTAATTCTTTCAGTTTCCTTTAAGTTTATTAAGTAAGATTAATCAATCCAGCTGTGTTCTCGGTAACGAGAGTATTGGCATTGAGATTTAAAAAACTCACACTTGGATCTTAAAAAACTTAAAATATCCAAGATTTCATTCCTCGTATGCTCTTGTGACCACTGTAGGCCTTTGGATGGATCGGTGCAACAATCAGAAAGGGAATGAAGTGACTAGTAATTAGTAAAACACATCAATTAATCCCTACAAGTGAAAATCTGACACTTTATGCAATTTTACCAAGTTGTGGGGAAATTCTGCAAGTGAAGCGGGAACCACTAGAAAGTGACCGCAGGGTACCGTTAGGCTACATCCTCGTTTGGTGTAGTGTTGAACACAACCCTGCAACTCCATCTAGTCCACATGTCACTGTGAGAGCCACTCCTTGGTAAATCTGGACATATTCCACGTAGACCCAGGTATCTCTGGAATACCATCTCCCCGTAATAATAAAGATCATTACCACATTCATAATAAAATTTACCAATAATTGATCCACTCCCTAATTACTCATTTAATAATTTTAAAACTGACCAACAGAGACAAACTGCAATACTTCTCGAGACTTCACTAGCAACCCTTTATACAAGCACTCCATTGGCACTGGTCTATCTGGAAATATTGCTTATTTTATGCTTAAGTTAATCATTGTGTTGTGTGGAATGTTATTTATGCTATTCATTTAAATTATTTGTAGTTATCTTTGTTTCAAGGTTTTATTTTATCTCATCTCCTAGACTAATTGTAATATTGTCATAGATCAAACACCATAGTTTATTTACTAGGGACCACCCCCCTTGGCTTCGCCAGGAGAGACCCTAGACGGAGGAGTCAAGATCAAGTGACAACACTTGACTCTTGCTTGCCCCCAAGGTAGCACCCAGTGGCTTGAAGATTTCTTCCACGTGACCTGAGGTGCGAATTAGGTGGCAATAATACTAATAAGTCATTTCACTACCACACACTGTTCATCTACATCATTGTACACCTCATCATACACATTCATTGATCAAGTAGTTCTGCTCTGCTTTCACTTTCACAAGGTGTGAATCATCATAGTGTATCATCATTGTGTATAAATATGCATCTTCATCATAGGGTATGCATCATCGTCATAGGGTATGCATCGTCATCATCAAGTATACATCATCATCATAGTGTACACCATAGTGTATAATAATGCATCATCACATCATAGCATGCATCATCATCATAGAGTAGTGCCAACAAGTATGCATCTCATAGAGTATACATGATCATACTTTATACAATCAGTGAATGTCAAGATCTCACACTTGGGCTATGTATGTTTGTTGTAGAAGACCCCAGACAAGACAAACCTTGGACTTGAATATGACCTTCACCACTGGTCAAATTCGGGATTGAGGATGGCTGTATATGACTTCAAACTCGGAACCGTGTGTATGTTGAGTAAGTGACTGTGTAAATGCTGTAGATAATGTTAAGACTGTGGACTGTTTACATGCTGAGGAAGAGCTCAACCTTTGTCAACTTCGGGACTGTGGATGACTTCAAATTCAGGATTGTGGAAAGGCTGAGAAAACCCAAAAGATATTAGATGTAAGAGCTTGATTCTGTCATCAAAGGTTGGTAACAAAGGGCAGCAGTAATCATCAACCATAACACTGTCAAGCATAAAAAAATTGGACTATTCAGGTACCCAAAAACTCGGACTGTTCAAGTGCTAAGGAAGAGCCAAATTGGGACTGTGTATATGCTGGTAAAAACCCAAAAGATAAGATAAGAAAGATGTTTCTGCTGTAGCTTCCACTGAGTTTTTCCTTCAGCAGAGCTAAAAATCTCAGTCCACTATGTGTTAGTGCAATCGTTGATGGTGAGAGTTATGACAATCTTTGTGTATAAATACACCACTTAGGCGTTGAGAGCTAGGGCCGACTTCAAATGAAGGTCAAAAAATTTATTAACTTTAAATTTTGTTTTATCATTCAACACTTAATGAGGCCGACTTTAGGACTAATGAACGTTTTATTAATATTAAATTGTTTTAATACTTAATTGATTTAAACTTTTCAAGGAATTTTTAGGTGTGGTAGTAGGTTCCAAAGCTATGAAACCGGATTCATCCAAAAGGGCCTGCGTGTCCCGTGTCCGCGTGTCGGACACGGACACGTTGACAAAACGTGTCCGACACGTCTTTGCAGCATGTCTTGTTCTCGGACACGTGTGTTCGAGCGTGTCCTGTTTTCGGACACGTGTGTCCGAGGACTGTCAGTGCGTGTCCGGAAAACAGGACACTTTTTCCACTAAAAAAATGCCCAAAATTGCTTTAAATAAAAAATTTCACTTTGTTTTTATCATTTCCAAGTGTGGAGAAGGTTCTAAAGTGTGTTTGGTGTGCAGGTGAAGAAGATTTGAAGGATTTAAATGTGTAATAACTAATGTTAAATGTGCATTGATTTTGATTTCTATTGAATATTTGTAAAAATTTGGACCTATATGTCTATATTTTTAATATATATATATAACGTGTCCTACGTGTCCTAATTCCGGGGGTCACCGTGCCCGTGTCGGACACTTGAATCCCCGTGTCCTTCGTGTCTCGTGTCCCCGTGTCAGGTGACTTAGTTCCAAAGGTAAGCATTATTTTAAGTTTTTGTTTTTATTTCCTTTGTTAATGGTCATTTGACAAGAGTTTTAGGGTTTGTTGTAAGTCATCAAAGTTACCACATGTGAGGGTGTGCTTTACTAGCCACCAAGAACCCCATCATCATGACCATCAAGGTGTGGGTTCAAGGACTTTCTTAAACAATTTGACCATCTCAAGGGTATCAACACACAAATGACCCACATTACTTTTGCCATTCCTTCAAGGGTACAAGGACCATTAAACCATCAAGTGTGGTGGTGGATAGACTTCTCCTAGGGTAACCATGACCTCATTAAAACACAAGTGACCACAAAATGGGTCATTTGGCCTATTGCAACTTCTTCAACTCATCAAGGACACTTTCTAGGGTACTAGGGCATAGGTTGTGGAAGTGGAGAACTATAGAAACAATCTAGGGAAACTTAAACATAATAAAAGGTGTACATGACTTTTTCCATTGTCCTAAGGGCTCCAAGGGCTTCAGACTTGGGCTTGGGCAAGGTCAAAAGGTCTCCTTGACATTGACAGACTTCTAACCCTTAGGGGCTCCTCAAGGGGTACCAAGACATGCCTATTGGAATCAATGACAATTTAGTCAACAATCTCCCCCTTTGTCATTGATGACAACTTCACAACTTCCCCTTAGAATAGGCTCCCTTTATTCACAAATCTCCCCCTTGCTCAACATTTTCTTCCCCTTTGGCATCAATGGAAAATGGTTCTCTTTGTAGTATTATTTCTCCTCCTATCATACCGTTGTGTTGTTGCAGATGGATCAATTCAATTAGGAGATAGTATAACTCCCATTTTTTCTCGGAGATACTCAAAGGTCTCTTTGGGGAGAGGCTTAGTAAAGATGTCTGCAATCTGTTCTTTTGTCCCAATATATTCCAACTTAATATTCTTATTTGTGACTTGCTCCCGAAGAAAGTGAAACTTGATAGGAATATGCTTGGTCTCGCAGTGCATGACTGGATTCTTGGAGATACTGATGGCACTCGTATTGTCACATAGAATTGGAATTGGCTGATCACATGTCACGTGTATTCTTGCAGAGTTTGTTTCATTCAAAGAATCTGAGTACAACAAGCTGCTGCTACACTTCCAACGGCTTGCATCACATCTGACCTTGAGGCTGTTACATATAGTAGACTACCAATCATTGATCTCTAAAGCCTTTGATCAACTTCTTTAGATTCATCTTCCTATACTTCAATGATGAGTATGCTATTGTAGTCCTATTTGATGTACAAATTGTTGTTTGCACTTCCCCTCTTGAAGCTTTGTTGTTGCAAGTATCTGTCCAATCTGGAGTACCAAGCTCTAGGGGCTTGCTTTAGGCCATATAAATCCCTTTTGAGTTTGCATACATGGTCCTTGTTTTTCGAAAGATAAAACCCTTCCAGTTGTTCGATGTAGACCTCTTCTTCTAATTCCCCATTCAAAAAAGTTGATTTTACGTCCATCTGATACACTTTGATGTCTTTGGAACAAGCACCAATATCATTCTTATAGCTTCCATTCTGGCTACTGGTGCAAATGTTTTTTCAAAGTCTATTCCTTCGATTTGAGCATAGCCTTTACACACCAATCGGGCCTTGTTTCTGATTACTTGTCCATCTTCATTCATTTTGTTTCTGAAAACCCACTTTGTGCCAATCACATTCTTGTTATTTGGTCTAGGAACGAGTTCCCATGTTTCTTTTTTTTCAATTTGATGTAATTCTTCTTCCATTGCTTTGACCCAATGCTCATCTGTACTGGCCTCTGCAAAAGTTCCTGGTTCAATTGTAGACAATAGAGAGAAGTGTACCTGCTCATTTCTTCTAGATTGTCTTCTTCTAGTTCCTATTTCGACATCTTTATCACCAATAATTTGATCTGATGGATGGTTCTTCTGGTACTAGTTCTTAGGAATCTGTTGATCCTTCTGTTCTTTTTGTTCCACGGTTGGCTGATTTTGTTCTTCGTCTTCTGTAAGTTGTTCTTAATTCTCATCTAGTTGTTCTTCCATTTTAATTTCCTTCATTTCTTTCTGATCGAAAACTTCCTTTTCTTCATCGTCTGATTCTTCTGAGTATTTTCTGGATGATGTTAGTCTGGTCTCATCTATTTTAATGTTGATGATTTTGATTATCTTGTTTAGTCTCAAATTGTAGCATTTGTAAGCTTTCCTTTTGGATGAATACCCAACGAATATGCCCTTGTCTACTCGAGAATTAAATTTTCTAATCTTTTTATCTTCTCTTTTGATATAGCACTTGCTTCCAAATATTCTGAAGTGTCGTACATTTTCCGCTCTTCCTGTCCATAGCTCGTAGGGAGTTTTATCATTTTTGCTTCTGAGTAATCCTTTGTTCATGATGTATACTGTTGTATGAACTGCTTGTCCCCAAAATTTATCATTCAACTTAGATTCATTCAACATGGTCCTAGCCATCTCCATTACTGATCTATTCTTTCTTTTAGCAACTCCATTTTGCTGAGGTGTTCTAGCTACTGAAAACTGTCTTTTTATTCCATGCTCTTCATAGTACTTGTTGAATTCATATGAAGTGAATTCTCCATCGTTATCGGATCCGAGGCACTTGATTCGTGATCCTATTTCATTTTTAGCCAACTCCTTATAAGTTTTGAAACATCCAAAAGTTCTGACTTTCTGTTGAGAAGACATACCTAGGTCATCCTGTTATAGTCATCAATAAGTAGCATAAAATATTGTTCACCATTTAGTCCTTTGCTCTTTGTTGGTCCACATAAGTCAGTATGAACAAACTCCAAAGGTTTTGTAGAGGAGTGCTCTTTTGTCTTGAAATTGACTCTTGTTTGTTTTCCATGTTGATAGTGTTCACATACAGTGTTAGCGGGCTTTGTAACTTCTGGCATATTCCGGACTGCTTGGTTTTGTAGATTTTGACTAAGTTGTCAAAGTATATATGCCCCATTGTTCTATGCCAAAGCCAACTTTCATCCTCCTTTCCCAAGTGACATTTCTTGGGCTCAATCTTATCCAACACGTATATGTTGTTGGGAGTCCTAGTGGCTGTGGCTACTAACCTTCCTGATCCTTGTTTCCTTATTCTGCATTCTTTTGAGTTGAAGAGGAGTTCATGTCCTTGATCACATATCTGGCTAACGCTCAACAGATTATGCTTCATGTTGGCGGGATTTGTAACTTCTGGCATATTTCGGACTGCTTGGTTTTTGTAGATTTTGACCAAGTAGTCAAAGTGTATATGCCCCATTCTTCTATGCCAAAACCAACTTTCATCCTCCTTTCCCAAGTGACATTTCTTGGGCTCAATCTTATCCAACACGTATATGTTGTTGGGAGTCCTAGTGGTTGTGGCTACTAACTTTCCTGATCCTTGTTTCCTTATTCTGTCTTCTTTTGAGTTGAAAAGGAGTTCATGTCCTTGATCACACATCTGACTAACGCTCAACAGATTTTACTTCCAAGCTTTACTGTGCCTTTCCCCAATACTTTTGTTGAATTGTTGTTTCCAAAAGAGACAGATCCTTTGTCCTTTTCAATATTAACAAAAGAACTTTTGTTACTTGTCATATGCTTGTAGCAACCGCTATCAACATACCATTCACTAATGTTGTTATTTTGGGCTTGAAGAGCAATTCCACATTCATAATCATTTAAGTTGTCCTTGTGTTTGATCCATACCTTGTGATGGTCCCCCTTTTGATTGTTGGATCTTTCCTCATTTCTCACTGTTGGTATCTTCATTCTGCAATCTCTGGCTATATGTCCAAAGTTGTTACACTTGTAACATTCTATTTCTGATCTCAAGGGGCCAAATCTGTTATTGTACTGTGGCCATTTGAGGCTTGCAGGGTTATTCCTTGTTTCAAAATTTCTTCTTTGAAAGCAGTTTACAGCTTTGTGTCCAAATTTTCCACATGTAAAGCAATACCCATAAAATAAATGTCCATACTTGGGAACAAATGAAGGAGCTGTCCTTTTGGGATCTTGTCTTTTTGCTGACCCTCCTTTTGGTATGCATTGTTCTGGTTAACTTTTGATCTCTTCTTCATTAGTGGAGTCCTTGACAACTTCTGCATAGCTTTTTGACTTCTTTTCATTACCGGTTGTCGTTGAGCTTGAAGCCTCAGCGGTATTTTTCTTGTATCCTATACCAGTTTTGTCGAAAAATGGCTTTTGATTGCTGATGATCTGTTCTAGAATCTTGGAGCTGTTTTCATAACTCTTGCCGATATCTTTTGTCTGTAATTTGGATTTTAGAGATATTATCTCAGCCTCAAGATATTCTTTTTCTTTCAAGGTTTCCATCAGTTGTTCAGCAAGAGAGTCTTCAATTGTTTTGGCTTCTTCTAGTTTGACCCCCAGATCAATAATGATTTGGTCAAACCCTTATGCTTCTTCCTTAAGCACTTTGTTCTCTTTCCTACCTTTCTTTAGGTATTTCAAGGTGCTTACGAGTTCTGCTTCAAGATCTACCTCACCTTCAGATTCAGATTTTTCATCACTATTAAGAAACTCATTTGAGTTTATTGCTATAAAGAGTACTTTCTCTGGTTCACTGTCATTCTCGGAGTCCTCACTGGATGAGTTGTTGTTCCTGTTTGTATAGAGACTTTTCTTCTTTGCAAACTTGCCTCTTTTCTTATCCTTGTAATGATTGTGCTTCTTGTAAGGTTTGAAGTTTCCATTTTCATCACTATTTGAGTTCTTTGCATACAAACATTTAGAAGCAAAATGACCTATCTTTCCACATGAAAAACATTTGAGAGGTAACTTACCTTTGTATTTCCCAGTACCTCTCTTCAACTTCCGCACAAAGTTAGCTATTTCCTCATCATCAGAATCATCACTTGCTGCCTTGCTCTTTGTTGATTTGTTCTTTTCAACTTGTTTGGAGGAGACTTTGAATGCTGCTTCCTTTCTTGATGTGTCTTCATCTTCAATCTCATTTCATAGGCCACAAGAGTCCCATGTAGTTGATCGACTGTCATAGTGTTTAGATCCGTTCTTTCTTCTAGTGCAGAGATCTTAGGATTGAACCTTTTGGGAAGAGTCCTTAGAATTTTTCGGACAACTATGGCCTCAACAACTTCTTCACCCAAACCTCTGATGGTATTCACAAGTTGATCAACTCGAAGAATATAGGCTGCGATGTCTTCATCCTCATTCATCCTCAGATGTTCAAATTGTTCTCTGTATGTTTGAAGTTTGGCTTCCTTGACTTTACTATCTCCTTCATATGTGGTTTGGAGTTTGTCCCACATTTCCTTTGCAGAGGGGCAGTTCATCACTTTGGCAAAGACAAATTCATCTATAGCACCCAGAATGTGGTTTTTGGCTTATGAGTTGTTATTGTATTCAATCAACTCATCTGGATCTGTTGGTACAGTCTTGGGTACCTTGTACCCATTTTCGATACTTTGCCATATCTCCACTCCTTGAGCTTCCACATAGGCTCTCATCCTTATGCTTCAGAATGCGTAGTTGGTCCCATCAAACATGGGTGGTCCACTTTTGCTTTGTTTAACAAACTTGCCCATGACTGCCTTCCAGCGGTTAGACTATTTTGAAGGAGCCCGCTCTGATACCAATTGTTGAAATACTAAGAGGGGGGTGAATAAGTATTTGCAAAATTATAAAATTTTAATCAAGAGCAAGTTGCTAATCACCAATCATAGCATATCATCAATGTACATGAAAATAACAAAATGCATAGTACACAATATTTTGACGTGGAAACCCAAGCCCTGGGTTAAACCCATGAAAGCCTTTTTAAAAATAAATTTGACCCAACAACAACTGGGGTAACAAATTTAATACAACTTTTCTAGCTACAACTGGAAGGGGCTACTATCCCTTAGGCTTCGTCAACTGCAACTGACAAGCTGCTACAACAACTTAACTCACAAGATTGTGAGCCCTAGCACCACCTTATCGCCTTGAAGAAAAAGAAGATTGAACCTGTGGACCTGTCAAAACCAATCACTGAACTTGCTTTTGATAACCTCTGCTCTCTTATCATTGCCAAGTCATCATTATATACTGATAAGTCATTTCACTGCCATACACTATTCATATACATCATTGTACACCTCATCATACACAATCACTGATCAAGTAGTTCTGCTCTGCTTTCACTTTCACAAGGTATGCATCATCATAGTGTATCATCAAGTATCATCATGGTGTATAAGTATGGGTCATCATCATAGGGTATGCATCGTCATCATCAAGTATACATCATCATCATAGTATGCATCATGTATGCATCATCATCATAGAGTGTACATCATAGTGTATAAGAATGCATCATCATCATAGAGTGTATAGTGTAGCATGCATCATCACATCATAGCATGCATCATCATCATAGAGTGTTTAGTGTAGCATGCATCATCATCATTATACAGTAGTGTCCACTATCAACAAGTATGCATCATATCATAGAGTTTACATGATCATACCTACAATCAATGCATGCCAAGATCTCACACTTGGGCTGTGTATGTTTGCTGTAGAAGACCCCAGACAAGACAAACCTTGAACTTGAAGATGACCTTAACCACTGCTCCAATTCAGGACTGAGGATGATTGTAGATGACTTCAAACTTGAAACCATGTGTATGCTGAGTAAGTGACTGTGTAAATGCTGTAGATAATGTCAAGAATGTGGATTGTTTACATGCTGAGGAAGAGCTCAACCTTTGTCAACTTCGGGACCGTGGAAAGGCTAAGAAAACCCAAAAGATATCAGACGTAAGAGCTTGATTCTGTCATCAAAGGTTGGTAAGAAAAGGCAGCAGTAACCATCAACCATAACACTGTCAAGCATCAAAACTTGGACTCTTCAGGTACCCAAAAACTCGGACTGTTTAGGTACCCAAAAACTCGGACTGTTCAAGTGCTAAGAAAGAGCCAAATCGAGACTGTGTGTATGCTGGTAAAAACCCAAAAGATAAGATAAGAAAGATGTTTTTGTTGTAGCTTCCACCGCGTTTTTCCTTCAGCCGAGCAAAAAATCTCAGCCACTATGTGTTAGTGCAATCGTTGATGATGAGAGTTATGGCAATTTTTGTGTATAAATACACCACTTAGGTGTTGAGAGCTAGGGTTGACTTCAAATGATGGTCAAATAATTTATTAAATTTAAATTTTGTTTTATCATTCAACACTTAATGAGACTGACTTTAGGACTAATGAAAGTTTTATTAATATTAAATTGTTTTAATACTTAATTGCTTTAAACTTTTCAAGGAATTTCAAGGTGTAGTAGTAGGTTTTAAAGGTAAGCATTATTTTCAGTGTTCCACCAAGTTTCCGGGACGCAGGGGCATGGGAGCGGGGAAACGCACATTAGGGAGGTGTAGAGACACCCCAAAATTTTGGGGTATTTTGGGGGACGGGGGGCGGGGAGGCGTCAGGGTCCCTAACATAGGGGGGTTGGTCTTTAAAACTATAAAAAAAAAGAAAAATAATAAAAATATGAACCCCAACATATAAACATATCAATTCCTCATCCCATTACCATTTGCATACTAGCATGCTTATGTTCCCGAAGAGTTTAGTGTAATTTAATGCAATCGTTATAGCCAAGCATATCATATTGATGTTTGTTTCTTTTTATTTGTTTCTATTTCGTTTTAAAATGACCATTTAGTGTAAAAGCCTAAAATTTAAGATGAACCATTTCTTTTTTAAGTAAAAAAATTTAAAAAATCAAGGGCAGTTGGGGCCTGTCGAAGCCCCCCATTTTCAGGAGGGGGCATGTGGGAGCCCCCCAATCCGGGAAACTCCTAGACCTGTGTTTCCCCAAGTTTCGCAGAAAGGGGAGCGCTGGGAAACGTTTCCCATGGAGCCCCCATCCCCCGGGGCGTGGGAAGCATAAGGGGCGAGCCCCTGACCCTGGGAGGTGCGTCCCCGTGGAACACTGATTATTTTAAGTATTTGTTTTTATTTCCTTTTGTTAATGGTCATTTGACAAGAGTTTTAGGGTTTGTTGTAAGTCATCAAAGTTACCACATGTGAGGGTGTGCTTTACTAGCCACCAAGAACCCCATCATCATGACCATCAAGGTGTGGGTTCAAGGACCTTTTTAAACAATTTGACCATTTGAAGGGTATCAACACACAAATGACCCACATTACTTTTGCCATTCCTTCAAGGGTAGAAGGACCATTAAACCATCAAGTGTGGGGGTGCCTAGACTTCTCCTAGGGTACCATGACCTCATTAAAACACAAATGACCACAGAATGGGTCATTTGGCCTATTGCAACTTCTTCAACCCATTAAGGACGGTTTCTAGGGTACTAAGGCATAGGTTGTGGAATTGGGGTACCATAGAAACAATCTAGGGAAACTTAAACATAATAAATGGTGTATAGGGATTTTGCCATTGTCCCAAGGTCTCCAAGGGCTTCAGACTTGGGCTTGGACAAGGTCAAAAGGTCTCCTTTGACATTGACAGGCTTCTAACCCTTAGGGGCTCCTCAAGGGGCACCAAGAAACACCTATTGGTATCGATGACAATTTAGTCAACAAATATATGATTAAAGTAAGGTATAGCTTTGAATTTTTTGGGTCTCACTGAGGCAGCCGCAGTGGAGGATGATGTGTGTATGCTTTGAAGTGTTGTTTGTACACTACACACATCTGTATTGTTGACTCAACAAGACTGTTTTGTGTTTCTTTATGCTTGTTATGTCTCTCTCTCTTTACTGTAGCTTCTGCAAGTTGATGGCATTACTTTTGAAGCATGCTCCATCCCTCAAGGACCTCTTACCATCCTCTATCATCAGGTTGCATCCCTTAAGAGTTTGTCACAGTCCTCTACCAACAACCCGCGGCCTTCAAGGGCTTGTTACAACCCTCTTCCAAGCAGGCTACAGCCCTCAGGGCTTGTCTCCTCCCATTCCAAGCAAGCCACGGTCCTAAGAGAGCTTGTCTCAATAGGTTGAGGGTTTACCACAGTCAAACAAAGCTTGGCCCAGTTAAAGAAGACAACAGCTTGGTCATAAAAGTCCTTGGCTCAGTCAGAGATCAATCAAATAGTTAAAGCAGATCTCAGATTGGTCAATTTAGTCAAAGTCATCAGCCTCTTTTGTTTGGTCAATAAAGGACTCTTAATTTGAGTAGTAAGAGATGGTGACAATATAATGATTGAGGTATGTATGGTTATTGTGCTCTTATTCATGTGATATGACCATCTATTTAGAAGTAGATCTATGTTGGCCTGCAGTATGAATTGTGTATGAGTTGTGTATGAATTGTGATCTATGTTAGCCTAGAAGTTTGGCCATGGTAGTGACCACCATGTAATGAGCTAATGATTAATGAAGCCTTGTCAAAATCTCCGAAGAGATCAAATGACTTAGCATGATGTGTATGAGCAGATTCTTGGGCAGGGGATATGAGCAGTTTGTTGTCAGTTGATTGAGTTGACCATGGTGTGGGAAGCTGACAGTGGTTTGGAAAGTTGATAGTGGATTGTGGCTGAGGCAGTACAGTGACGGATTCACATCATCTTGCAAGTTGAGTCTTACAGACTTGAGGATTGGATTCCTCATCCCTTCTGAGTTGGAGCTGAGAAAAGCAAGCTGGGTCTTGCCTTGGGAGTTGGAGTTCTCTTTGTTAGTCGGAGCTGATTGATCGCAAAGATTGTTGTCTTCCATGTACTCAACCAAAATATAATACAAATCAAGTTTCATACAAATCTGGTGTTCCTATTGTGATGTGTTTTTTTCTATGGTTGTTTTATGTTGACGATGATGACATGTATATGATTTGTTATAGCTGATCTACTCAGTTTTATGATGTAATGATGAAATCCACTTAACATTGATTAGTGTTGATGAAAATAAGTGAAAAGTGTTAAATTGTTTGCACACTGATTCACCTCCCCCCTCTCAGTGTGCTCATTGTGTCTAAGCTTATTTTTCCAATTCTTGGCAGTATTCTATTCTTTTTGGCAGCCAGTGCATGTTTTAACTTGAGTAAATGAACCCGATGGGTTCAGTACGAAATCGTTGGTTTTGAGAAAACCGACAGTTCTGTATTGAATTGTCGGGTTCCTTGTCGAACCTGACCAGTTCAGTATGAAACTGACCAAAAACGGTAGATGTCGCCACTTGGCCTAGAAAGGTCACGGAACTGGTCGGACTGGCCGGTTCTGATAACGTTGTTGCAAACCCCAGTCCCACATAGACATTGGGGATAGGAATATTCCAAACAGAATACCAATGTACCTAACAATCACCCTAGGATGAATACAGGACCAAGCCTCACAAATCCAAGCTGGGGGTGAGTGAACTCCAATCGACCGAAAATTTGTTTTGTGAGGGCCGACGATGGCATTGGAAGCCTAGAAAAGTTGTTTAGACAATGTAGGGCTTTGTTCATTGAGGCCTGCTCGATACTAACAGAGAGAAGGGAGTCGTTGGAAAAACAGTTATTGACCATTTCTGAACCATCTATAAGAGAAATCCCACTAATTTGTCTAGAAACTCGAGTAGCCTCCAACAAGTATGCCAAACCATCTACTGTCAACACATAAGTATGGAGCCAAAGAGCGTCCTTACTTGATAGAGCGATGTAGAACGATCCGGGGGGACAAAGCCTTGTTGACAACAACAAAGGAAAAGACATTGGAGAATAGAGTGTTCATGCCAACAAACTGGGGGCCAAACCCCAAACATGTCAACATCTCTGTAATGAATGACAAATCCACACAATCATATGCTTTGTCAAAATCAATCTTGAGCATCATGCACTGTTGCCTTGTTTCACGCTCCCACTCCATTGCTTCCCAAGCCAAGACTACCATATCTAGAATGAATCTCCTTTGCAGAAAACATGTTTGCTCCTAACGCACTACATGCTTGGCCATTGTTATTACCCTCATCGATAAAGCCTTGGCCATAATCTTACATGCCACTGAGAGGAGAGTGATGGGATGCAAACTGCCAATGGGATCATGTGCCCCCTTGTTGGGGATTAGTTTAATCAACCCGTGATTAAGAGTCTCTGATAGGCAGCCTAAAGAGAAAACTTTAGTTGCTAGATAATAGAAATCCTCGCCAATACAGTGCCACATGGACTTATAAAACTCACAAGGAAGACCATCCAACCTTGGATATTTGCCATTTTTCATAGACGTGAGAGATGCATGTGGCTCTTCTCATGTCATACTTTGCTCTAATTTGTCCCTGTTGCTGGTCGAAACTTTTTGGGGGACCACTTTGCAACAAGCATCATAGGTAGCCAAGACACCGTCGTACAAGGAATAAGGTGAAAAGATGGCCTAGAAATGGTCACTGAACATACCTTAAATCTTAGTTGCATCCTCCGCAAGGGAGCCTTCTGCTCTACGGAACCCTAACACCTTCTTCGCTACAGCCTTCCATTTCAGGAAGTCAAAATAAAACTTGGACCCCTTGTCTTCATCTTGAATCCTCTATAACCGAGAGCGAACCCTAGCTCCTTGAGGAACGTGCTCCTCCCCTCTTTTGGCAGTCAACTCTAACTTCCTTGCGTCCTCTTAAAGAGTGATATTATGGATATCTTTTTCAAGGAACATACAAACATCCTCCAGTTTCTAGCGTGCCTCCCATAACTCCCTCCTCTTCTGACGGGCCATCATCTTGCCCCAACCCCTCATCCAAAGGGTGTGGACTCTCTCCCCGTGGCCTCGTACAAAGTGTGTGGACTCTTTTCTCATGCCCACTTGGGCCACGAGGTTAGATCTAGATAGTCTTAACAGGATTTGCACACATATCCACAGTTAAACTTCTACAAATCGTTTAAAATCTTCCCTCCTAGATCACACAACAAGAAGTATCAAATTTTCATTAATTTTTTAAGTTTTAATTAATTGGAATATATATATCCGTGGTTTTGAACTTTAGGTTATAGCCGACATCTGTGGTTTTGAACTTTAGGTTACAACCGACATTGTAAATTTTTTTATTTACTTAATTTTTTATTATTTTATTTAAGTGCCATGTGTTAGCTCCATCTAGAGCATGGAATTACACTTCTCTTCCATACTGGGTTGTAGAAAGTGCCTCTTGGTGCAATCACTACTGCATAAAAAATACAATTTATTTGACTCAAAAGCTAAATATAAGACTTTCACTTTATTACTAAAGTGAATTACAAAATATATTTGACTCAAACTGCTTTTGACATGTTTGACACTAAATCTGTGCGGAAGTCACTGTTCAAGCTACAATCTTCAATAGGCACATCTCCTTTGCCATCCACACATGCCACTTTGGAGGAACGTTTCTCCATATGTGTGGCCTTCTTTTCTTGTTGGGAGTGATTTGAGGAAACTACCTTGATATTTGGGCCATCCTCATGGTCTCCATGTTTTACTACACTTCACATGTAATGTAGAGTTTACTTTGTGGACACATCTAATCACCTTCTAGTGGAGCACACACCTTAGAAGATCATTAAGATTATTCTATTCACCTTTGACATGTGTTATCACACATATTGCAGCTGGGATACCATGAGGCACCATACAAATTTATCTCTTTCCGAGCTATTCATTCACATGGGTTTTTAGCATGGATCAATACACCCTCAACCATTTCAGAGCCTTGTTTAGCAGTGTTTCCTTGTCAGGACTGAGATTCACTTGTCCAATGAAATGCTTTCAGTGGTGACCTAGTTCATTTGAGCAAAGAAAATATGGTACACACAGTTACAGAGGGGCCTTATCAAATGGAGACAAGTATATGATGAGATTAGGTATATGTTTCCTTGGTTTGTTTTTGCACTGTCATGTATATTAAACACCTAGGCTTGTTTTGTTAGGATGATCATGGTGACCTATGCTTATGTAATGTCCTCTTCTGCTTAAGCATTGAGGACCAGCCCACTAACCTATATGATTCCCATAGGTTCGAGCGGGCATTGACAGTGAGGGAATCAACTGTGGACTAATGCCATATAAAGAAAATCTAGGGCGTCAATATTATATCATCATTGGGTAGACGGGGGCCACCAGAGCCAAAGGCCACCTGCATGCATGAGATCTGAGCATTATTTCATGATGCATGCACCCGATTGAGTCTCCATGCACTTGCATGCAAGTCAACTGCAAATTAGAAGTTAAAGTGACCTAATTAGGTCAAAGTTAGGTTATTCCTAGTTGGAGGTTATAAAAGAGAGGTAAAGTGAATGGAGAAAGACACTTATATGATTATTGATTTGAGGATTCGAATTGGAGAGCTCGACGAGCTAAGTTGGGGTTGAGTGCATGCTCAGCTAATAGGTGTATTTCGGCAGCGAAATCTATCTTCCCTAGTTCATCATCAGGTTGGATCATCTAGATTCAACACTACTTCATCATCAGGTTATATTCAGCAGTTACTTTGTGAGATTGATTATTCATCTAGTTGGGGGGTTCCACCATCATACCGCGGTACCGTGGTCAGAGACATATCTATTTGTTTTCTTCTCTACAGAGGGCAAAACTTCTGCATGATGCTTCTATTCATCTCAGAACACCCTCATTACCCTTCCCCTGGAAGAAGGGCCTCTCAGCTTGAGTATCGAGCAAGTTATCAATAGTGCTCCCTTTATGGAAGGCGTTTTTCTGCATGGGCGAATTGAGTTGAGGAGGACACTCACATTTTGGGCTATTGAGCCATCGTTTCTTTTGCATGCTGCTTCCATCACTGCGAGAGGGGTACTATAACCCTATTGCATATCATCCGGGTCTTCAGCAATGGCTTATTTATTATTGAGCAACATCTACAGCTTTGGAGGAGGGCGCATTCACCTGGGGAGGATGATTTGGCTTATCTCCCTATTCCTCCGTCAGAATCCTTGCATGCTGGGACTGTTGCCGCCTAAAACACATTTGGACACGAGTAAGTCTCCCAACCGCTGTGTGTGTTTCTGAGGGCAACTTATGAGTTGAGAACCCACTGTCACCTCAGTCCTAAATTCCTCTGTTTAGACCACAACTCCTAAAGGCCAAGGGGGGTAGTCCCTACTTACTAAGTTCTTATTTGAAGAATGTTTTCCGGGAGTTGTAAATTACAAAAATGACAATCAACGTGCAGTGATGCAAATATTTCAATGTCAAGCAAACCCTTTAACAATCAACCATTAATGTATGAAAGAGAGAAACAATCAAATAATCAAAATGATCAGTGCCGTCTCTACTCGGGCTATGGAGTCACAATAATCAACTTCAAATAATTTGCCTAAAGCATCAACTCATTTACTTTAACAAATATTCAAGAACATGATGAATTCCAATGAATGAGTAAGTTAAAATAAAGTGATTGCCAAGTAGAGAAATGTAAATGATTATAACAATGTTATGCAAGTGGTCCTATAAGTTTTAGTAAATTTTATGTCTCTCTTTGACTTAGGGAATTAAGGTGTTTGTTGCAAATAAATGAACTATTCTAGATGTCTACCCCAAGAGACTATCTCCTTCGATTAGAAAGAGAATGCCGGGTGCTCAACATGGGAACACAAGGTTCCCACCTAGCTCCACGGGTCAAACTCGAAACTTGCTGGGTGCTCAACTGGAGGACACGAAGCCCCCTACGGCCTCTACCCCACTAGCTCCATAGGTCAAGCCTCTTTTTCTTCTTTCTAATGAAGATACTTATCTGGATGCCTATTAAACTAGCCAACACAAATCTTTGCCCTTTCTCGTCACCCTAGATCGGTTGAACGGCGGGGGGAGAGGATACAGGGCAAAAACGGGGCTTGCGATAAATTTTATCTTTAAAGAAAAAATAAACAAAACAAGCCAAGCGCTATATCACAACGAAGGAAGAGCCTACTCGATTGTGAGGTGTGGGAAAAAAGAAATAAATAGATACTTGGAATAAAATGCTAGCCAACGCGATATTGCAAGGATGGCAAAGCCAAATCACTTACAAGGTGCGGGCAAAAAATAAAGAAGAAAATAAAAACAAAATGAAATTCTAACTAATCTAAAACCCACGCCAATCAACAATTGCTTATGCAAAGGTGGGCAAGCCCAACTTCTATTGCTAGCAATGGATGGCAAATAAATGAGATTTGATTTAACTGAAAATGCAAAGCAAGAAATCAAGTCCAAGAGACTCTCTTGGACTTGTTACAAAGGCTGAAATTTCAACATAAAGAAAGAGGTAAAAGGAGTGAGAAAAACAGTGTTTTTCCCTTTCTTGAGATGCCTTTGAAGCTCTTCCTTTGGGGTGGCCTTAAAACTCTTCTATGCCTGAAATTTGACAGAGTTTTT
This sequence comes from Pseudotsuga menziesii, assembly GCA_001517045.1. NCBI lineage: Eukaryota > Viridiplantae > Streptophyta > Pinopsida > Pinales > Pinaceae > Pseudotsuga > Pseudotsuga menziesii. Next base: position 128,848 of record LPNX010362985.1, on the reverse strand, counting down.
CTTTGTTTTGTCACTAACCTACTAAAAACCAGCAAACAGAAAATGATAAAATGTGCCCAAAATCACTTTGGGGAAGTTAGTATTTTAGTGCAATATATACAAAATTTATACAAAGTTGCCAAATGAATAATTTTGAAAGAACTTTAGTATATAAGAGTTAAAATCAGCTTTAAAACACTCAACAAACTAAAATTAAAATTCAGAAATTTGTATGTAAAGAAAGAGAAAATTGGTCCTTTGTTCTTCAAGAAGTGAAGCAATGGGGCATCCAATCGAGGAATCCCACTCTTCAATCCAAATAACCTACAACTTCTAAGATTTTCACTACACAACTACTAGAAGGTGAGAATCAAATAATGAACAAAGAAATCATAAACTTCAAACTAGAAAATATATGAACTTCTTTACTACAAGAATGAAAACTCACAAAATTTATGGAATACAAATACCATAAATCTTACCAAAGCAAATTAGTATGCTTCCTTGGTCAACCAAACTTGTGTAGCTCCTTAAGTATGGAAGCAAATCATCGATGAGAACAATGCACACAAGATTCCTCCAAAGATTTTGATTACCAAAGCCAAATGGCTGAAAATTACAATGGCCCAAGCAAGAGCAAGAGAAAGAATGAGAGCATGAGCAAGAGAGTGGGTGTGAGTGTGTAACCCAAATGAGGAGGGGAAACCATCTTAAATAGGAAAAATGAAAGAGAGAGGTTCTTTGCATGCTAGACAAGTGTCACAAGGGAGAGAGGGGGGGTAAATTTGCTCAAGGAGGGCAAAACCAAGGTTTGAGATCTCAAATATGGGGAGAGAAACTCTCAATTTAATGTTTTTAACCTTATTGTTATGTCAAATGGGGAAGAAACCACCATAGTGGGGCCATTTCCATTGACTTTAGCTCACCCAACCAATCAAAGAGAGAAAGGGGCACCCCCCTAGATTCGGCAACTCAAAACTTGTTATATGCTTGCTTGGGGGCCACCCTTTGGGTCTTAAATTTGTCTTAGAAACATAATATAAACATTAGAACCTTTATTTGGCCACCCCAAGTGACTATAGTCACTTTTCCAAAATTTGGCTCTCTAATTAAATGCCCAATTTCCTGACTTCCATGACTGGCTTGGGCAAAGGTGACCAAAACCATAGTAATACTTGTCCGAATGATTTCAAACTTGGCCTAAGGGTGTAGGGGTGCTCATGCCATTTGTCTTGAGTACCCATACCCTTTTACAACATTAAAAAGAACTAAGTAACCCTCTTTTACATTACAACAAATTGTCCTGAGTGACAATTTTTAAAGACCAAAAATTAAAAAAAACTATGCAAAACTTAATGTAATTCCGCATGACTCTGGATAATGTCTAGCATGGTAATATAGAACATTCCTAGGCCCCAATCACCCCATGGACTCAATCACTAGAACACCTTTCACCACTTTGGAGGTAATTTTGAGTGAAAAACTCAAAAATTAAAATCTCTAAAAAGAAATTTTAATTATCCAAGTGAAAAAACACTCAATGAAAGGACTTCCCTAATGACTAAGTCTTAGGTCATCAAGTTACAAAAAACTAGACCTTCATGCTGACATATCCTTACAAAATCCCCTGCATGGGGCAGAAATTTCATAGAGAGAAGAAGAGAAGAAGAGCTGCCTCGCTTGATATAATCATTAAGTACTTCATTTTTATCTTCAAGGCACATCCAACAGGTGCATGGTACGTCGTTGTCCACCTAGTTGGTTTTGGTGGTCAACAGGGACCATCCTTTTCATCATCAGCAGATCTATATATTGGTATGTACATGCATTAATTTCTCCTATTTTCTAGCATTTCAGTATTATCTAGGGCACAGATCTGCATGCAATTGCATACATGCAAAGATTAGGGTTTGCTTTCGTGTTTTATTGAGGCATAAGCCTACTAGCCATCTACAGTACACACAGAAAAAGAAAAATATCAGTTTGGGATATTACAATTTATATGTGTATTGATGCTTAAACTTGTGCTAAGAATGATCAAAGAACTCGATGTTGAAGACTATTGCTCATGCCATGCTTAACACAGATGCTAGAATTTTAGTGCTATGTTGGTTTCATGTGTCACTTGCCCCCATCCATTCAGTTCATCCGTTGTTTGAATTTTACCTCATGACTTAGATTGACTGAGACTTGTGAGATTGAAGACCTTTTACCCGTCTTGACCCTTGTGCATGATAGAATCCATGTTCTCTGTGTCTTTGGCTATGAAGTATGTGGATTGGCCAGTGTTGCTAGGTTCACCGAGTAGTTCTCCTTTAGTCTCAAACAAGTGCTCCACCAAACAGTGTTGTTAAACACTAAAGCATCGGAACGCATAAATGCCATATCTAAATGATGTAAAGTATAAATGTTTAAAAGTAGTTAGTGGCTAAAGGGTTGAGCACTCATTCTTTGTATAATGTAAGCCTCATCTGCCCTCCACATGGTCAACAGGGTGAGGCAAACCCATCGGGGCTATGGACTGCTTGCTGGTAGCGGAGCTAGGCCTTAGTCATTTACTGGAGCCTAGAAGGATTTCCAGGGCATCTGCTTTTGTAGGATGGCTACTATCTTATATGTAAGTGAAAGTTATTGAAAAGGTCAACAATCAAAGGATGAGCACTCATTCATTTTATAGTGTTCGACTCATTTTCCCCCACATGGCAACAGGGTGAGACTAGCCTACAAAGGTTATGTCTTTGTCAATACTGAAGCCTAGAAGGTTGACCAATATTGCAAATTAATGTAAAGGAAAACTTTCTAGAGTCTGAAGGAAACAAACCCAAATAATTTATCCATTTGTGAGACACCGCCATTCCCTGTTACTATCTGTCATGCATATGTCTTTTTGGTTGAGTGTATTGGTTATCATTCGAAGAGATCACATAGTCAAAGTCAGTCATGAGTCATTCTTCTTTACCTTAAACCTTGTTTCCCACCTTCACCCAACACTAGCATACTCTTTAAACTTTGTAAGCATGGCATGCACATGAGACTTCCAGAAGGTTCAATGATCCTTCAAAGACACAGGTATATATTACTTATTATTATTATTATTATTGTCACCATGATTCTGAATAACATAACTTAAGTTGGGTTTTGATATACACCATTAGAGCATTTCTTACCTTGGCATGCAGGATCATATTGATTCATTATTTCACCTACATTTTGGGTACTTTGACCTGGTCAATCCAGTTGACCAAGTCAAACACGGTTCCCAAGGCAGTGACTCAAAAATCAACAATGCCTATATTTACTCCAGACATGCCTAGGACGAATACCGCGGTTTCAGTTTTCAGAGTTTGGCCTCAGATTGCACATTCAGTGATTATTATCACTTCATTATTGGCCATATTTTATTATTATGGCAATGATTTTGGTTCTCCTAGAGAATTGCAGTGTTCTAGGGGGTATGAGTAGTTACTTATACCATTCTTCTGTGTCTCCAGATCATCCAACATAGTCAGTTTGCCCCAATTCTCAGCCTGGATAGAGTTATGATGATTTTATTCGGTTTGAGAGGATGTACCACCCAAAATGAACTAGGAAATTCACTGAAAAAATTGATTTGGCTTGTTGGGTCAAGGAAATGGCAGGGAAACTTCTCAGATGATGTATTTTGGCTTCCCGGACAGCTCTTCAGCAGTTTCAGTCAGCATTTGGTCCGGGATTATTTTATTTTGGCTTAGCCAGTGAGGATGTTCCCGAAGGGGCGCCCCTCAACCTGGCCAATTGATGTATTATATTGTTATATCCTATGATTTGAGGTTGTAATGGGGCATAAATTAAGCCCCTAGTGACCCCCTTTGATGTACTATCATGTCATATCTTATGTTATGTTGTGTTTCCACTTTAGGAAGGTGTCCTTGAGCAAAGTGCACCCCCCTTTGATGTGGTCACCTTGATCCATGTATTGATCCTTGTATTTGTGATCTCCACTGTTGATGATGTCTTAATCTCAACCGTCAGATGATAGTTAGGTAAAATGTGGACACACTCTCAAACTATTTATGAGAGGTGATCCCCCCATTGTAAACCATGAGCTCTGGCATTGGAACTTTTGAATAAAGAGATATTTCTGGGATTCTACACTTGTGTATATGTGAGTGAATGATTGTGATAATGATTGAAACTGTTTCTCTCTTGCATTGAGTTTCTTCGGCATAGATTTTTTGTATCTTTTAAATCCATTTGATTTACAGGAAAGGAAGGCAACTTGGAGAAGGGGGCGCATTGCTGAATCTTCATCTTGATGTATTGTTCCAAATCTGGGTTTCAACAGGGAGTGATTACTTCTTCATGACTTTTTATTCCCTGGTCTCTAGCTTCTTTCTTGTTTATCCCAATTTATTTGCAACTAATTATTAATTTTCTTTCGTGTGGCAGGTAGAGAGGACGCTAGGGTCATCGGGCAAAAACAACTTCATCAAATCTTGTCTAAGTTTCTCATTTGAACTGTGAGGAAGCAGTCCTTGTTATCCAGGCAGGAATCTACATATCGTAGGTGAGTTTCTTATCCAATTTCTCTGTATTCAATTTTTTCATGCATTGCCCATCAACTTTTTTTACTGAAAAATCCCTTGTTAGAAGTAGGAAAATTCATTGGACCAATTTGCACTGGGAATCTGCAAATTTGGCAATCTGGGTTTTGTTGGCCATCCCAAAAAACCCCCTCTCCCTCCTAGGCGTCAGTAGTAGACTTCATTTACCCATATTTAGGCACTGATCCTTGGCAGAAAGAAAGCACCCCTGTTTAACCTAGTAGCCAGTTTCTCCTTCTTTCTTTTTTCGGTTTTGCTTGGATTTTGTCATACTGTCAAATCTCTCATCCAAGTGAGTGTGTTGAAAGCCATAATTCTCTGATTCAACCTCACCTTGGGGAATTTCCATTTTTCTGATTAAATCCCCCCAGGGTCCCGGGCTGGATCTAGTGAACGAACACACTAATCCTAGATCTATTTGTAATTCCATAAGTCACTGATCCATTTCGTTCGAGTAATATTTCTACCATCCTTAAACACCCAGACTCGATCCTTCCATAATTTGTGGTTTATCCCTTAATTCTAGGGTCTCTATCTCTCACCTTACGTATTCCTTGTTTGTTGGTTTGATCTGGTGATTAGCTATAAGTTTTTCTTTCCAGTATAGGTCGGGGTCTCCCCCTTTGTCACTTGGGCATTCAGTGGAATAAAGCAAAGGATATCTTAACCAGTGTGACAACCATCCATCTTTGGGGGTTAGGGTATTTGTAGGTCACGGCTTTGGTTTCCTCTCCGCTCTGCCATCCTGTATAGGATTACTCTACGGGGAAACTACAAGATCCGTGATAACATTTTTGTCATCGTTGCCGGGGAGGTAGAGGCCTACCTTGGTTCTACATTTATCTTAAGATCTACACCCGTTCTCTGCCAACATTTTGGCGCTTAGTGGTAGAGGCTTACATACCTTCAGTGTCTGTGAATGCTTTCATTTGTTATATTCATTCATATCACATCCGTTTTTAAATCTAGTGATTGCATTTTCAATAGTTCAAATCTGCACAATCACTATATTATTTGTATCTCTCCTACGACATTGAATTTTCGGTGAACACAACAATTCGTTCACTTGGCGACTCCACAACGCAACTCCCCGGAGGGACCTACCCATGAGTATAACCTTTGCAGCCGAAATCAGAATAAGAACCTTAAAGATCAATCATCTAATTTCTTTTGGAGGCTGGTTAATTCACCAAGACAAATTTTAGATACCCCCCATAAGTGTTTCAATCAAGTCCTTTATTCATATGTTCTGATTCTCCAACCAGTAGTTCAAATTCTCCTACTCCTCTGAACAGTCCACCTAGAGTAAATCCTCAAATGGCTCACACTACTCCCCCAAGAAAGAGAATGCGACAATCCACGAATTCAACGTAAGATTTGATAAGTTTGTCTCTAATGTTCCCCAAGACTTAAGACCCACAGAACAAGCTTTCCTTATCCTTTAACTGAATGCCTTTGAGGGATGGTTTGGTCTATACCTTAAGGAAAAGAACCCTAATGACGGAAATCAAAGAGTTCATTATCACAGGGAAACAATTTGTGAAGAGGGAACCCCGTGTTCTATTTTTGAAACCAATGTTTTGGACTACAACATAATTGAGTCCATCATCAAGGAGGATACTTAGAATAGGAGAAAGCAATGAAGGATAAAGGGACCTTCTAAACCATAAATAGATGGTCGAGGAAGATGAATCAATTGAACCTGACTTATCTTTTTTGATTCCTTTTTATTTTATTAATCAAAGGTTTCCATGTATTATTTAACTTTAAACCATCATCTTTATTTATATTATTATTTCTTTTTCTATTTCTACAACCTCTCTTATCCTCCTCTTGTTATAGTTGTCTTCCCTAGCAATAAGAGAATCTTTTTCAATGCAAACATGATGAGAAGTACTGTGCGAATGCTACGCTAACGCAGATTCGTTTGTTCGTCCATGGGCAATATCAGCAAAATGTTCCTTAAGTCGGGTTTTCAGAGATCGTCCCGTTTCTCCAATATAAACTTTCCCACATGAACAATGATCGATATAGAAATTCCTACGGCCCAAGTCCTTATTAGAACAATGAAAGAGGGCCTTTAGATGACAATAATAGACAAGCCCCTAGGAGAAATCAAGCCACAGAGAATAAGAATGTGAACTTATGTTAGGAACCTGAGGAAGATCCATAAACCTTTGACTCTGAAGACCAAGGTGTAAATTTAGTTGAAGATTTCACTGATGATGAGGATTTTGGTAGAATTTTACTTAAAGAAGAAGATTGGGATGAAGAAGAAAACATGGTTTGCAACACAACACAACCCACCATCCAGGTTTACCAGCGTAGAAACCGAGATCAAGATATTACACCTTTTCTAGATAAGCACTTAAACTCAAAAGAAGAAGAGGTAGAACATGATCTTTGCAACTATGACTTGGGTATTGACATAGATAAAGAATTACATAAGGTCATGCAAAATGTACCCATAAGTGAATTAGTAAAGTTACCAACAGTCAAAGATCAAGTTCAACAATTTTTCGATAATATTCCAGTAGCAAATGTTCCCAAGATTGCTTATGAGTCTTGCCACATTCAGAGTGTTAGAGGTAGGGGGTAGAAGAAGACCCTCCTATTCATATACATACAGCCATATATGAGAGAAAGAGTGGAGGGAACCCCCCGTTCTATCTCATGTTGCATATTAACAACCTCCCGCTCCATAACCGCATGCTAGACTCGGGAGCTGCTATGAATGTTATGCCTCTGAGCATTATGATGGAGATGGGATTAGAAATTACCTGTCCATATGGAAATGTTTGCGGAATTGATTCAAGGGGTGTCCAAGCATATGGGTTAATCAAGAATTTGAAAGTTTATTTATTTGCTTACCCCGATTTAAATACCATGATGGATGTGGTGGTGATTGATCTTTCCCCTGTGTATCACATGTTGCTATCTAGGAAATGGGCTGCTGGATTGGGTGTGTTGACCACCAAAACCAACTAGGTGGACAACGATGTACCACACACATATTGGAAGTGCCTTGAAAATAAGAATGAAGTAAAAATGATTATATCAAGCAAGGCAACTCTTTTTCTCTTCTTCTTTCTATGAAATTTCCGCACCCCTGTGGGGGATTTTGTAAGGATATGTCAGCATGAAGGTCTAGTGTTTTGTAACTTAATCACCTAAGACTTAGTCATTAGGGAAGTCCTTTCATCGAGTGTTTTTTCACTTGGATAATTAAAATTTCTTTTTAGAGATTTTAATTATTTGAGTTTTTCACTCAAAATTACCTCAAAAGTGGTGAAAGGTGTTCTAGTGATCGAGTCCATGGGGTGATTGGGGCCTAGGAACGTTCTATATTACCATGTTAGGCATTATCCAGAGTCTTGCGGAATTTCATTAAGTTTTGCATAAGTTTTTTAAAATTTTGGTCATTAAAAATTCACTCAGGACAATTTGTTGTAATGTAAAAGAAGGTTACTTGGTCCATTTTAATTTGTATAGGGATATGGGTACTCAAGAAAAATGGCGTGAGACCCCCTACTCCATTGGGCCAAGTTTGAAGTCATTCAAACAAGTATTACTATGGTTTGGTCACTTTTTCCTAGGTCAATCATGGAAATCAGGAAATTGAGCATTTAATTAGAGAGCCAAATTTTGGAAAAGTGACTATAGTCACTTCGGGTGGCCAAGTAAAGGTTCTAATGTTTATATTAGGTTCCTAAGATAAATTTAAGACCCAAAGCCCCCCCCCAAAGCAAGCATGTAACAAGTTTTGAGTTGCCCACTCTAGGGGGGTGCCCCCTTCTCTCTTTGATTGGTTGGGTGAGCTAAAGTTAATGCGAAGGGTCTTACTATGTTGGTTTCCTTCTCATTTGACATAGAAATAAGGTTAAAAGCATTAAAAGGGGGTTTCTCTCCCCATATTTGAGATCTTAAACCATGGTTTTTTCCTCCTTGAGCAAATTCGCCCCCCTCTCTTGGGCCCCCCCCTCTCCCTTGTGACACTTGTCTAGTAAGCAAAGAGCCTCTTTCTTTCATTTTTCCTATTTAAGTAGGGCATTCATCCTCATTTGGGCTAGATTCACTTACTCCCTTGCTTCACTTTGCTCATGCTCTCTTGCTCTCTCATTCTCTCATTCTTGCTCTCTTGCTCCATTCTTGTGCAAGATGAGCCATTGTACTTTCAAGTTTGGATGATAATAAAAGAAATATTTAGAGGAAGTCCTGTCCATGCATTGTGATTGAGGTGATCTTGTTCCATTCTTGGTTCGTTTTGTATTTGGGATCTCAAGCAAAGTTTTTTGCTTGAGAATAGTATTGTAATAGTTTTGTTGCATGCTATGTGTGTTGTTTGCTTAAAATTTGAGAAGTTAAAGTATATCTAGTTTGAATATTTTGTTTCTCAAGTCTTTGTGGATGTCTCACTCCATTTGCATTGTTGAGCTAATTTTGTTACAGGTTACCCAAATTTGGAGAGTAAGATTCCTGGGTGGGATACCCCATTGTTCAACAAGTTTCGAAAAGGACTTGGCATATTTACTAACATTCTTATTCTTATTGCAGCTCTTTAATACTTCATTTTGCACTCAAATATTATCATTTTTCAAGTTTTTACATGCTAGTTTTGCCTTAGAAAAGTTTCAGATTTTTGCATGAAAATTTTTAAGTTTGTTTAAAACTCATTTCTATTACTTTTGTGCTATAATAGCTTGTTGTTTTGTGCAGGTTTCTGATCTCACAGGGGGAGGGAATGCTCAAGTTCAGCCACTGGAAAGCACCAACAACACCCAAGAGGGTCTACTTCAAATCCCTCGCAAAAAATGGTTAAAAGATCACTCTTTCTCTCTCATTTCTTAATAAATATTAGTGCTGAAATTTACATCTTTGTAACAAGCCCATGAGAGTCTCTTGGGCTTGAGTTTGTTGTGCTTCATTTCGAGTTTTCAGTACTTAGTGATTTTGGTTTCAGGTGCATGTAAGTGAAGTGGCTCTGCCCATCCTTGCATGACCTTGTAAGTGTTGAATTTTCATATGCTAAGCTAGATCATTAGTATTTCATTTCAATTTCATAACAAAAGCATATAAACAGGATCACTGAAAGATAGACAAACACAACCATACAAAAGGAACACAAAGATTTATCCTGGGAAAACCCTAAAGGGAAAAACCCAGCAAAAGCTTTCTCAATATAGATACCCCAAAAGATAAAAGGTAAAACCAAAAGGGAGATCAAAGACTGATCCTCCTCCTTCTCCAGCTACTTCTCTCTCCTCCACTAATGCGCTACACAAGTGAGAGTGTGTGTTCCAAATGAGGAGCGCCACACCTCTATTTATATTCATCCGTTCACTTTAATTATCAATTCCGACATGTAGGCTCAAGTTAATCATGTAGGCTCGAGTGACACATGTAGGCTCAAGTAACCACACTGGGGTGCTAATGACCCACCTTTACAATTAGAGGGGACTACCTCATGACTTTTATTAGTTCTTCCGATTAGAAGCATCGGAGCATAAAGTAATACAATTGGTTCTCTCGGTAGGACCATCGAGGACCACAAAAGATACATATAGAATATTCTTCGAAGTTACAATATTTCAACACTCCCCCTTAACGAGAAGGGTATTCTACAACAACAATAATAGGAGAGAAATAGAGGACATCATCGACATCATGAGGGTAACACATCTATAAATCATGCTTTTCAACATCATGTAGTCTTCATCTTCAATCTTCAGTCTTCAGCAACATCAACACTTTGACCGCTTTGATCAGCAACAACTTTGACCTTTTGATCAGTAGCAACATCTTCAACACTTTGACCTTTCGATCAGCAGCAACATCTTCAGCACTTTGACCTTTTGATCAGCAACATCATCATCATCATATTTTGATCCTTCGATCAGCAACATCAGCAACATCATCATCATATTCTGATCTTTCGATCAACAACATCAGCAACATCATCATAATACTTTGAACTTTCGAACAACAACATCAGCAACATCACACTTTGCTCTTTCGATCAGTACATCATCATCACATTCTGATCTTTCGATCAATACGTCATCATCATCACACTCTGATCTTTCGATCAGTACGTCATCATCATCATATTTTGATCTTTCGATCAGTACGGCATCATCATCATCAGCAACAACCTGCAATCCACAGCTCAAAGAAAAAAAAAGTCTTTGGATCACTTTTGGACTTAAAGTCCAGGGATGATGCAATCCCACCACATTATCGACAACCGAAGTCACCGGATTGATTACGAGAGAATCAGTCCTTATCACTTTAGGACTAAGTCCAAGGATGATGCAATCCTACCACATTCTCGAGGACCGAAGTCACCGGATTGATTACGGGAGAATCAGTCCTTATCACTTTAGGACTATGTCCAAGTCCTACCACATTCTCGAGGACCGAAGTCACCGGATTGATTACGGGAGAATCAGTCCCTATCACTTTAAGACTAAGTCCAAGGATGATGCAATCCTACCACATTCTCGAGGACCGAAGTCACCGGATCCATTATGGACAGATGTCCTGGGATGATACAATCCCTCTTGATTCTCGAGGACCGAGGTTACCGGATCACTTTTAGGGAAAGTCCCCAGGGATGATACAATCCCACTGCTACATCACTACTCCCCCTTTCGGGGAAGGTCTTTTCGAACCACACCAAGCTTGTCTCGAAAGTGTTCGAACTTTACTCAGCACATCATCATCTAAACCATTATCATCTACATCTTTAGTATGTGAATACTGAATTATCACCATCTGTATCTCCAGTATGTGAATACTAAAAGCATTATCATCTATATCTTCAGTATAGAAATACTGAAAGCATCATCACCTCTATATTCAGTATAGAAATACAGAATCACCATCATCTGCATCTACAGTATGTAAATACTGAAACATCATCTATATCTTCAGTATGGGAATACTAAAATCATCATCATCTATATCTTCAGTATGGGAATACCTAAACATCATCATCTCTATATTCAGTATAGAAATACTGAATCACCATCATCTGCATCTACAGTATGTAAATACTGAAACATCATCATCTGCATCTTATCTTGTATGTAGAAATACCAGATTTCTATGTGTTACGATGGAACACAGGGTTCTCTGTCATCACAACTCTGGTTATCACATAGAATCATTGTAGTATCCATCTTCAGGTCAAAGAGACCTGATATCAGCTTTCGAAGCCATATGGCTTCACAACTTAGCAAAGCAATATGCTATGTATTCTGCTTCAACCGTGCTAAGAAAAACACTGGACTGTGTCTTTCTAAACCATGAACTCATAGCAGACCCCAAACAAAAGCATCTACCTGATGTGCTTTTCCTGTCTGAGATATTTTTAGCCCAATCTGCATCTGTATAGCCATACAATCTGTAGTCATGGTTTCCATCATAGTATAGACCAAAGTCTATAGTCCCTTTCAGATATCTCATCACATGTTTTGCAGCTATTTGGTGCACACGTCTAGGTTGAACTAGATACTGACTCAAGGTATTCACAGCAAAACAAATGTCTGGTCTGCTATTCGTTAGATACATTTAACGACCCAATCATACGTTTGTATTGAGTCAAATCCACTAACTCTGATGAGTCATCAGCTAACAACTTCAAGTTGGAATCCATGGGTGTGGCCATGGCTTTGTATCCCAACATATCGAATCTTTTCAATATCTCTACTGCATACTTTCCCTAATTGAGAAAGATTCCTTCTAAATTTTGCCATACTTCCAGACCTAGGAAATAATGCATTAACCCAAAGTCTTTCATTTAAAATTCTTCGGCGAGCTTCTTCTTGCATTCTACAATCTATTTCTCATTCCTTGTCAGGAATAGATTATCCACATATAGTAATAGTATGACATGTTCATCTTCTATAACTTTGAAGTAAAGGTTAGGATCGACTTTCGTTAGGAAACTATCTATCCTTCCATACCAGACTCTGGGAGCTTGCTTCAGGGCATAGAAGGCCTTCTTCAACTTGCATACGTGAGTCCATCTGTCTTCAACTTCAGATCCTTGTGACTATTCTATGTATACTTCTTCTTCAATCACACCATTCTGAAAAGCTGTTTTCACATCCATCTGGTGTAAGTCCCACTTCATCATGGATGCAAGTGCCATGATAGCTCTAATCGAAGTATACCGTGCTACTGGGGCAAATGTCTCTTCATAATTAATTCCCTCTTTCTGATAGGAAACCTCTAGCCACAAGTCTTTCCTTACTTCTATCTGCAACATATTTTATCTTGCAAATCCATTTGGAGGATACCACATTCTTGCTTTCTGGTTTGAGTACTATATTCCAAACATCATTCTAGTATTCTTTCATCATAACATCTTCCATGAGTTCGTCTTGTCAGGTCATCAACATATCCTAGTCTTCTGCATTCAACCTTGAAGGTTAGAACCCACTTTACTCTTGGTAAAGTCTCGATCCATTAGGAAGCTGTCCATCATGTTGTACCATGTCGAACTCAGATATCTTCTGTAGTCACTCCCCTTGAAGTGGAGTATCATCTTCCCTCTTCATTATGTACCGGTGGTTCTATGCTTGATATATACTTGTCAATAGAGTATGTCATGTCATAGTCTATTCTTTTTGAGGCAAATCATGAACCTTGCTTTGTACAATTGTTCTTGTAGATCCATATGGAAGATACTACGTACTTCCCTTTATGTCTCGAAACCATATCGAATACATCATTCATCATGATCAATTGTTACTCTTTGAACATAGCTTCTTTCATAGCCATGGTGGTCTTCATCCTTCGAGGTGGATCTATTGCTCTCTGAAGCTCTTTCCTTCGTCATGATGTCTCTAACCCTGGGAGCTTCAGATTCATGTTTATTGAATTGTCATCACTTGTTCTTCAGAACAAGTCTCATCCTTCTTTTCTTGTAGGCGGTTGTACAGGACCTTTCCTACAATTCAAATGCAACAATTGCATGGTTAGAACTATTTCATAAAACATATGCATAACGACAAATTCTTATGCATCATGCAACTGTTTAGCCAACACAACATTCATCCATATCTCACTACTTTCATTAATGCAACCAGTCTATCATGCATAACACATCAACTGAATATAATCAAATGTATAACAAAACAATATCATGAAATGACAATTGAATACTTATCTTTTATTCGTTTCGTGGTAGACTCCTTCTTGATCCTTCTACTTCATCATCTTCTTCATTCATGACATCATCATTTCTTATCCAAATGATAAGATGGATAAGAGGTTCTTCAAGAATTGAGTTCTTCATATTCCTCATCGCTTGAGGGATCTTTTTTGAATGGTGAGAGCTTGATCTTCAATTGCTTCCATCTTCTTCTTCTCTTCTTATGAGTCGAGCTTCTTCTTCTTCCCAGAGTTAGCTGAAAGTAATCACTTCCTTCTGGCACACATTCCTCGCATGAATGAATCCCATGATCCTGGGAGGCCATTCAAGGTGGCTATCACCACTTCTACATTCTTCACTTCTTCTTTTACCTCTTCAATTTGTTTCTTAAGGTCATCTTCTGATGTATGTCCTTCCTTCAAATAGCTTGGTCAAGGAATCAAACATCTCTTTCGGTGTCTTTAGGGAAGACACTTGTGGTACAAGTTGATCCGTGACTGAATCAACAATGATCTTCTTGGCCTTGACCAAGTTCTTTTGGTGTAAGGCTTTGAGCCTCATCTCCCTCTGGAACTGGAACCTCTCTACTCATGTAGGTGTCCAATTCATTTTCTTCAGAGAGATCAAATACTTCCATGCTTGGAAGTTGTCAACTTCACCAAGCTTATCATCAAGTTGATGAGAATCTCAAATGGAAATAGCAAAAGATTAGATCTTACCGATTTGAGGTGTCCGTGCTGGTTCTGGAGCTGGCTGATCTAGGGTTTGTCAAAGAAACTCTAATTTTCAAAACTTGGAATCTTTCATATCTGATTGGATAGAAATATAGATCTCTTCAAGTTGAGCTGTCCAATGTACTCCTTTTCTGAAAACTGTGGAGGGAAGCTCCCGGAACAGGAAGCCCTAGATTTCCAATTTCTCCTGCAGAAATGCCTGATACTGTTTCTGCGCTATCTCCAAAATTACTGCTCCTCTGTGTCTGAAACTTCGTACTGAGGTACCTTCGCATGTCCCTGTTCCAACACCATAGGTTTCATCAGAATTGGTTTCACCAATTGGGACTTATGATCATTTTCCCAAGGTGACTTGTTACAGGACTGTTTAGAACAACGAAGTTGTACGGACTGCCACGTGTCACCGTTTCATCTTCTGAGTCTGAAACTCGGACCACAGAAAGTACAGTCCGTGCCCTTTCTTGAACATCTTCCAAAATTTCATTTGGACCTTTGTAGCCCAATATATAGCAATTCTCCCCAGGTGTCTTGTTTAGGGATGAATCCTGGAAGAGGCTGGAACCCTAACTTGGAGGGATGATATCTCCAAGAATATAGTGAATCTGAGGCTAAATTTTGGACACGGTGGACATCATGATTTTATCTTCGACCTTTGCAATTTTCAGCTCCTGAGCCTTCGCCAATCCCAAGATATAGCGAATGTACCAAAACTTATCAGTTTTAGTATTTAGGGTTATTTCAGCTCGGGGTCAAACTAGGGTTTGACTTTCCCGGAGTTTCACCCAACCAAAAATCTTGATCCAGGTCTCTAAACTTCGATTTTGATGAGGAGAGCAATCCTATGCCGGGCTCACTCAAAAATTCTTCTTCTGTAGAAAGCCCTAATTTCTCGCACCGAAAACTGAAAATGCTCGGAATCGAATTCCGCTTCGACAGAAAGATGTGCCCTTCAATGGAGAGTCAGCTTAGCCTTCTTTTGCTGATTGATTGTGGAGAGAGACCCAAAAAGTAAGAAGCCCTAGCTTCTGTAGCTGCATAATGTCTTCTTTCAGGGTGGCTCTAATACCATGTTGAATTTTCATATGCTAAGCTAGATCATTAGTATTTCATTTCAATTTCATAACAAAAGCATATAAACAGGATCACTGAAAGATAGACAAGCACAACCATACAAAAGGAACATAAAGATTTATCCTGGGAAAACCCTAAAGGGAAAAACCCAGCAAAAGCTTCCTCAATATAGATGCCCCAAAAGATAAAAGGTAAAACCAAAAGGGAGATCAAAGACTGATCCTCCTCCTTCTCCAGCTACTTCTCTCTCCTCCAGTAATGCGCTACACAAGTGAGAGTGTGTGTTCCAAATGAGGAGCGCCACACCTCTATTTATATTCATCCGTTCACTTTAACTATCAATTTCGACATGTAGGCTCGAGTTAATCATGTAGGATCGAATTACACATGTAGGCTCAAGTAACCACACTGGGGTGCTAATGACCCCATCTTTACAATTAGAGGGGACTACCTCATGACTCTTATTAGTTCTTCCGATTAGAAGCATCGAAGCATAAAGTAATACACTTGGTTCTCTCGGTAGGATCATCGGGGACCACAAAAGATACATACAGAATATTCTTCGAAGTTACAATATTTCAACAGTAAGTTGCTTGGATTTAGATTAGTCTACTTCATTGTTTGTTTTCTTTTTTCCCGTACCTCACAAGTGAAGTGGCTCTGCCCATCCATGTGAAATCGTGTTGGCTAGCATTTTTATTTCAAGTATTTGCTTTTTTTTTTTTGCTCACACCTCGTAAGTGAAGTGGCCCTTCCCATCCATGTGAACTCGCGTTGGCTAGCATTTTTATTTCAAGTATTTGCTTATTTTCTTTTGCCCACACCTCACAATTGAGTAGGCTCTGCCTTCGTTGTGATATCGCGCTTGACTTGTTTTGTTTAATTTTTGTTTTAAGGATGAAATTTACCACAAGCCCTGTTTTTTGCCTCGTATCCTCTTCCCCCGCCGGTTCGACCAATCTAGGGTGATGAGAAAGGGAAAAGATTTGTGTTGGCTAGTTTAATAGGCACCTAGATAAGTATCTTCATTAGAAAGGAGAAAAAGAGGCTTGACTTGTGGAGCTAGTGGGATAGAGGCCGTAGGGGGCTTCGTGGCACTTTGTGTCCTCCAGTTGAGCACCCAACAAGTTTCGAGTTTGACCCGTGGAGCTAGATGGGAACCTTGTGTTCTCATGTTGAGCACCCGACATTCTCTCTCTAATTGAAGGAGATAGTCTCTTGGGGTAGACATCTAGAATAGTTCATTTCTTTGCAACAAACACCTTAATTCCCTAAGTCAAAGAGAGACATAAAATTTACTAAAACTTACAGGGCCACTTGCATAACATTGTTACAATCATTTACATTTCTCTACTTTGCAATCACTTTATTTTAACTTACTCATTTATTGGAAGTCATCTTGTTCTTGTATATTTGTTAAAGTAAATGAGTTGATGCTTTAGGAAAATTATTTGAAGTTGATTATTGTGACTCCATAGCCCGAGTAGAGATGACACTGGTCATTTTGATTATTTGATTGTTTCTATCTTTTATACATTACTGGTTGATTGTTAAAGGGTTTTCTTGACATTGAAATATTTGCATCACTGCATGCTCATTGTCATTTTTGTAATTTACAACTCCCATAATCATTCTTCAAAAAAGAACTTAGTAAGTAGGGACTACCCCCCTTGGCCTTTAGGAATTGTGGTCTAAACAGAGGAGTTTAGAACCGAGATGATAGTGGGTTCTCAACTCATAAGTTTCCCTTAGGAACACACACAATGGTTGGGAGACTTACCCGTGTCCAAGTGTGTTTTAGGCGGCAAGAGGGTGGATACCTAATGATGGATTTATTATATGCTTGCATACCTAATTCTGATGGAAATTTAGTTAGATTTTGTAGGGAGCCTTTTATTGATGGATATCTTGAAACTTACAAAGATGGATTGAAAAATACTTATGGTGAGGGTAGTTTGAGTCTTGAAGGAATAAACATGGTAAGCAATGATGAGGATTATCCACTGGTTTTCTTTATGGGAGTAGGTAGTTCTGATTCTGAAGACGGGGGTGATGTAAGGTTTAGGCAAGAGCTTATCCATCAAGAGCTGGTAGGGGAAATCATGTGCAATAATTCTAAACATTTTTCTGATGCCCCTGATCATGTATCCCAATTATCTATAGAAGCTCTTGAATCTACCCTGCAAAATGAAGTTTCCACCATAAGAGAAGGTGTGCCAAATCCTCTGACAAGAAGAACTCATCGCCCTATTTGAGAAATTAGGCAGGATTTGAGAGATAGCTTAAGACGGGAAATGATAGAACTTACTAATCAAAGTTGGGAAGAAGATGTTTTGATTAACGATGCATTTGGTGAGGAATTTTCTTTGAATAACTTGTTTATTTTTTAAACTAATAGTTCTTTACAAGTAGCTAAAAGTGAAAATCAAGTTGTAATTCCTTCTACTGGTACTCAAAATAAATTGATTAACCAACATGAGTCACCAGACCAAGGAACAAGTCTTAGTAACTTGCGTTACCCATCTATTTCACATTTCCCGAACTTCTTGTTACCTCCAGAGAGACCTGTGGAGGAAAATAATGATACATCTCACATTCCTATTATACAATTGGCATCCTTGGGAGATGAAGTAGAAAGAAACTTGTCTGAAGTCTCCCGAAAAGGAAAATTACCTATGCCCCATGGAGAAGGTTCTAGTAAACAAGCCAATCAATCTGATACCATTTCCCCCCTTAAGGAAAATATTGACAAAATATTTCGTGATTTATGGACTGTGGGGCAAACAATTAAGCAAGTAGTATCAACACACCCAGAGGAGCTCAAGAGTGAGTCCAATGAATCGAGAAGAGAAGTATGAGAGATTTTGATTGGAAGAATTGCCATTCCAATAGATGGGGGTCCTCCATGTTTTAACGCTATACCCAAAAGAAGTAGGACGATGTCATTTCCCCGTACTCGAGGCAACACTAATGCCTCTATAATACCTACCTATGATATCCAAGTTGTGCCATCATCTATCAATCGGCGTAGGTATGCCTATGGTGATAAGGTCATTGTTGAGAATCGTTCCTTTAATCATATCTCTAGACAATCAAGAAATCTTTGGATAGGACCATTAACAATAGAATGGTTTGAAGGTAGCCTGTATTTTTTGTCTACTGAAGATAGTCACATATTTGACATTCCTGTAAATCAAATTTATTTAAGGGATTATGTCCTAGGCATGACTTAGCATATCACTTTTCACCATTTGTTAGAGTAGGTAGGATTGAATAAGCTCTTTTTGAGCAGTAGTTGAGTCTTCTCTATCCAAGTGTTGCATGTGTCCTAAGTCTTATGAGTCTTCTAGTTACTGAGTTTGTGCATAGTTTATTTCTGTATTTGAATTATTTAGAGTAGAATTTACTTTTCAGCATTATTTCTGTCAATTTATTTTTGTTTTCGCATATATTTTTCCCATACATGCTGCTATGGTGTTTTTTGCTTCCATGTGCACAACAACAGGTACACCTGGAGAGGAAGCAGAAAGCTAGAGTGCTGGATTATTTGTTGTTGATAGTGTTGCGGACCAGATATTTCTAAGGTTATCAACCACTCTCGTCATTAGAGCACTTGTCTTAGTTGGAGCCAGATCTTATCACACATATATTGCAGTTGGGCTACCATGAGGTAGCATACAGATTTATCTATTTTCGAGCTTGTTGCCTCCTAATACACACTTTATAACACGGGGAAGTCTCCAACCCGCTTTGTGTGTCCTTGGGGGCAAGTTAGAGCTGGGGACCACTGTCACCACAGTCTCTCCAACTCCTCCGTTTAGGCCAAATCCCAACAAAGCCAAGGGGGTAGTCCCTATAGGAAGATTTATTAACAATTTAGTTAAAGGGATTTTATTTGATTAAGGTTACAATGTTATAAGATTAGTGCCTAGATTAAATAGAGACAAAAGATTACAAGTTACAAACTTACAAAAGAATTAAGAATCATTATCCACAGTTGTCTAAGCTAAGCAAGATCTACAATATGAACAATGTAAATAAATTATACAATATGAACAAGTGCTAAAGAATGGTTAAACAAATATACAATGATACCTGAAAGGAAACAAGATATACACCGGATGAACAAGTTATTATGCCAAAGATCAAATGACAGATTGCTTTCAAGTTACAAGATTAAACAATGTTTTACTCAAGCGTGCCACAGTACTTTAAAGATATTATACTTGAAAGTACAAGATACTGAAATGAAATTGAGATGCTTGCAGGATGTACTTGTAAAATGAAAGCTTTGAAAAGCAAGGACTTTGAAGCAAATACAGAAACAGAAATGTGGGTAAGACGTTTTGCAATGTCTCTAGGTTCATTTTAATAAATTTTATTAAAGTTGAAGTCTTTGATTAAGTTTTAGATCTGGTGGTGTGACTACCCTAACTTCGTATCCTTCAAATCAAAGAGGGAGTGTTGGGCTCTCAACAAAGTGGAAACAAGTCCACCTGTAAATCCACAGGTCAAACCCCAAGTGCCCGGTGCTCATCAAGGAGGACGCGAACGTCGTGAGACCCCCAACGGTCTCTCACCCCCCATAGATTCCAAGGTCACCTGTTTTTAGTTGAAGAAAACGATATAGAAGTGGATGCCTATTACTAAAACTTATTCAACCACCCGTCGTTTCTCAGAAGACCCCGGAGGGCGATGACCGAGTAGAGGAGGATGGGACAAATAAGTTGGTTAATTTCTAATTTATAAAAGCAAGTACAAAAGTAAATTACAGATTGACTTACAATAAATAAAGTGCAGCAAGTAAATTACAATTTAAACAATCAACAGAGTCAACCTATGCTTTATCCCTTATGGGAGGTGCCGGTACTTGATCTCTGGACAATAGAATAAATTTACTTTGCAGAAACTTAAAGACTTGCAGGAAAGAAATGTGAGCTAATTAGATTTCTTAAAGCCCCTAAGCCTTTCCGCTTTTCATACCCTTGATCCGAGTTCCCTATAGGGAGATAACAGAGGGCAGAGGATACACGAACAGTTTAGGTTGTACATTTCCTTCAAAACAGTAAACTAGGTGACAGAAAGTAAAGATCTAACTAAATTTTTTTTGGAAAAGAAATGCTTGAAAGTAAACTAATCTAAACAAAATATACTAACCACACCTCAATCTCCCTAAAGAAGAAGGTGGGTTAAAAAAAACTGGAAAAATATTAGATCTACTTAAAAATGAAAGCACAACTAGTGATCTACTTCCTACCTAATTACAATATGATTACAAATTACTTTGAAAGGTTTTAGAGAATACCCACGAGGAGACTCTCCCGGGGCTTACAAATAGCTAGAAAATAGAGTAAGAAGATAAAAGTTTGAACCCTTTTGAAACCAGTTGCAAGTTGAGGTGTTTTTGATGTGATTTGGGCAAAACCTCCCCTTGTAAACTGTAAAACTTGCTAAAAACCAGCAAGCAAATCTTGCTGAAAAATGACAAAAAACTCAAAAGGAAGTTAGAAAATGTTAGTATAAAATTACAATAATTTTACAGTAAAAATATGGGTTTTAAAATATCAGAAAATTGAATATTAGAGGGTTGAGAATTGCATTTCCAGCCACCTAAAACACAGCAAGAAATCAGATCTAAAATATATAATAAAAATATAACATAGATATATCAAAGAAAACTAGATTTTGCTATTAAACGATAACAAAAATACTAGTTCCTAAAACATAAAACAAGATTAGAGATTAGGGCCTTGGAGGGAAAACTTTTCCAAGCTTGGATCCCTTCAAAGAGTTTAACTAAAACTGTAAAACTCACACATAGAGATGAGAACACCATAAATCATGCAAAAACCTTTGCAAAATCTTGCAATGTTAATCACAAGTGCAAATAGAAAAACTTCTACCTACAAGTCTCTCCACAAAAACCTTTGTGGAGAGCTTCTATAATAAATAATGCAACAATAACCAACCATAAACAGTTACCTCACTCTTCAAACCACAAAATGGGTGCACCAACGAATGTATCCTCCAAAGATTATAAACCCCAATAGGGCAACAACATTACATTAGCCAAATAAGACTTAAGAGAGAAGAATAGAGAAGAGAGGGAGAGGAGAGAGTATTTTGGCAGCATAACCATGCTCCAAAGAATGATGATAAAATGAGAGGAGGGGCCTCTCTTTTATAGTTGAAAAGATCCCAAATCCACTCTCAAATCAAGGGTCCAAAACATAGATCTAAATTCTAGCTCTCCTCCACCTTTAGATCTAGGTTTGTTGACTTTGCAAGCCATCTACCAATCATAAGCAAGGGTGCCTCTTCAAATCAATGGTAAAAAATATATATTCATGTCACAATGAAGCTTAACCCTTAGATCTAGGGTTTCCATGACTCAAGTGGGGCCCCCTTTGACTCAAATTTTAATTTTTATTATTTTAATTTTAATTTTTAATTTTTAATCTTTTATTTTTTATCTTTTATTTTAATCTTTTATTTTATTTTTTATCTTTTATTTTTTATTTTTAGCATTTATTTTGTCTTTTATCTTTTATTTTTTATTTTTTATTTTTTATCTGGTGCCTTATTTGACTCAAATTTTGATTTTTTGATTTTTTATTCTTATTTTTTATTTTTTAATGTTTTATTTTTTATCTTTTATTAAGACAAAAGGGGCACCCCACTTAGGAGATCTTCAAAAATTTATTTTGACAACGGGGAGGGTTTATTTAAATAAAAATTGACTATGCTTTTAAATAAAAATTGACTATGCTTTGCCACCCCCCAAACTTAATTACCATGGCCTTATTTGATTTTTTCCTTCAAAATCAAATAATTTAATTTTTCGGAAAAAATACCTTGTCTTAACCAAAATTGATCTAACTTCCTAACCCTTTGTCAGAATGACATGGGACTTGAACCAATGGCTTAGGGGGTGTCATAGCATTTTCATTACAAAATGCCAAGGTTCAAGACATTACATTATTACATCAAAACTTAATTAATTAACCACCAAATGGTAAAGTTAATTAATTAGGAAAAAAAATAAAAGTTAAAATCCTAACGAAATTCCGCAAGACTACAAGATATGGCTAGCATGGTCATGGACAACAACTTGAAACCTTAGCCACCTCATGGGCTGATTATCAGAACGCCAATTCACCACTTTGGAGGATTGGTGAGTGAAAAAACCAACCAATTAAAATTGTTAATTAACAAAATTAACTGGAAGGGGAAAAAAACACTCAGTGAAGAGGACTTCCTTGATAATAAAGTCCATGGTGACATCCTTAGAGGAATAACCCATGCTGACATATAAAGTTACATTAATTATCCCACGCAGGGGAGCGGACATTTCGTGTACAAAAGGGGTAGAATTTGCCCTGCTGAGTGAAAAATCCCTAGGATTTTTCCATGGTGCAAATTGTACAATATGTACATCTGCAATGTACATGACGTTGCCACCTAGTCGATATAGGTGGGCAACAGAGCTATTCATTCACAAGGGGTTTTAGCATGGATCATTATAGCCTCAACCATTTCAGAGCCTTGTTTAGCAATGTATCATTTTTAGGACTGAGATTCACTTGTCCAATGAGATGCTTTCAGTGGAGACCTAGTTCATTTGAGAAGAGCAGATATGGTACACACAGTTACAGAGGGGCCTTATCAGATGGAGACAAGTATATGGTGAGATTAGGTATATGTTTCCTTGTTTTGTTTTTGCTCTGTGATGTATATTAAACACTTAGGCTCGTTTTGTTAGGATGATCATGGTGACTTATGCTTATATGTATACTGATGCTTAAACTTGTGCTAAGACTGATCAAAGAACTTGATGTTGAAAACTATTGCTCATGCCATGCTTAACACAAATGTTAGACTTTTAGCGCTATGTTGGTTTCATGTTATATAAAAAAAATAACATAACATAAATTAATTATTAATATTAATATAAATTAATATTAATAATTATTAATTATTAAATAAGAAATAATTAATCAAATAATTTTGAAAAGGCGCAAAATGGCTTATAAAGCCCAAGGCAATGTAATTCTAAAATATCATCTTATATCTTTTATCAATTTACATTATATTTCATTCATGGAATATTTATATTATTTACATTGGGTTTTTCGATAAGAAACGATTTTGTCGTTTCAGTGGTATTAGAGCGGTGTTTTGGTCCAGCTTTTGGCTAAAGATTTAGACCTTGTCTGGTTATTAAAATTTAATAATACTTTATTATTAATATTTTACACTAGGTGAAAATTGGTTTTTAACCATTATCGTAGGGTTTCCTAAAATTGTGGTTGTATAAACAAGTCATAAAATCAAAAAAGTAAAAAGAAGAAGGATAAGAAGAAGAAAAGGGAAAAAGACAACAGCCCATTGTATTACAAAACCAAACTTGGTTTTTTTAATAAAAAAACATTACATTAATTAAAATAGGTTTTATGATAGAGTGAAGGAAAAATAATTAAATTATAGAGTGAATGATCAATCGTATTTTTAGGATTAAAGTGCTTTACAAGTCTATTTAAGAAAATATTTTTTTATAAAAATAACCCCAAAAATTTGAACTTGGGTGGGGAGGGTAACATTTATTCTTCCCAACCACCCAATCTACATTTAATATACAAGAAGTCTTAAAGGGAAAAAATAATTATTGAAGAGTATAGTATACTATACAAGATAAAAGATGTCTTTCTTTGATAAATATCTTGGGATAAGAAGCATAATAAAATGGAGTCTCATGACAAAAAACAAGGAAAATTTCCTAGCACTTTAAAAACTTATGTTTCAATGCTACTCCAAATAAAATGAACAATTAGAGGGAAAGACATTACTTTTTATATTGCTCTCGACGAACGCAATAATTATATTAGTGATGAATTTGCTAATGAGTTAGCGATTTCGGAGTCAAATATAGGTGAAAGGCTACACTTTTGGAATAACAAAGAATATGCAATAAAAGATTTACAATGGCACATTGGAGATTATACTGGCGTCTCGCATTTTATAGTTAGATCCTTGTGGAGTAGTGACGGTGACCTAATTTTGGGATCACCGTGGATAGAAACATTGGGGACTTTTATCTTAAATGTTGAAAAGAAGTTTCTAATATTTCCCTAGAAAAAGAAGAAAATCACATTACATGACATTAACATGAAGTCAAAATCAGAAGTCAGATTATCTGAAGACTTCAAAAAAATATCAAAGATGTTATCGCAGGGGAATGCGAAATCAATACAGACGATACATAAGGATTTTGACAAGATTATTGCAGGTAAAGAAGAAGAGATCTCTTGTTTAAGAGATCATAATCAGAAATTACTTCTGCAAATCAAGAAGGCAAAAGATAAAGTTCAATGCAGTCAAAAGTTAGAAGAGAAGATTTAAGCTCCACCAAAAATTACGAGGAAAGGACGAAGAAAATTCCGCCATGAAGAAGGTTAATCAAGAACTAGAAGAACAAATCGAGGAGTTAAAAGAGGACAAACAATCGCAAGACGAAAGGTTTGAGAAGATTCAGAATATTAATAATCTATTAGAGAACAAATTAGTTCAAATCCAGAAGGAAGCATCCAGACCATCTGGAAAACTAATTGCAAATGAGGAAAAAGAAGCGAATACGAATTCAGTTCCCATCACTGTTCAAAAGGAAGTCAATCTAGCAGAAAAACAAGCAACAAGAACTCCTTACTGACACCCAAACTACAAAAAACATTTGGACCAACGACAGGGTCAAAATGAACATAAACAAAGGGGTTATAATTTCAGAAATGAAAGAACACAAAATCTGCAATTTAAGCAGAAAACAAGAATATTTATCCAAAAGACGATCAACAATCACCTTCGATGAAAATAGATCTTGGATGGGCCACATCACAGACGATGCGACATTTTTTCCTTGGAATTCGTAACTCGTATCGTCTCATTTCATCAAATGTCAAAATAAAAGGTCGAAAGATGACATTACAACCAATAAATATGACATAAGCCTTGTCTTCTCTAAGCTTTGAGGACAAAGCTTCTCTAAGGGGAAGGCAATGTTATATAAAAAATATAACATAACATAAATCAATTATTAATATTAATAATTATTAATTATTAAATAAGAAATAATTAATCAAATAATTATGAAAAGTCAAAAGACGTGACTTATATTGAAAGGGCGCAAAATGGCTTATAAAGCCCAAGGCAATGTAATTGTAAAATATCATCTTATATCTTTTATCAATTTACATCATATTTTGTTCATGGGATATTTATATTATTTGCATTAGTTTTTTTGGTAAGAAACGATTTTGTCGTTTCAGCTTCCATGTGCGTAGAAACAGGTAACACCTGGAGAGGAAGCAGAAAGCTGGAGTGCTTGATTATTTGTTGTTGATGGTGCTGCGGACTAAAGATTTTTGAGGTTCTCAAGCACTTTCTTCATTAGAGCACTTGTCCTAGTTGGAGTCAGATGTTATCACACATATATTGCAGTTGGGCTACCATGAGGCAACATACCGATTTATCTCTTTTTGAGCTATTCATTCACATGGGGTTTTAGCATGGATCATTATATCCTCAACCATTTTAGAGCCTTGTTTAGCAATGTATCCTTGCCAGGGCTGAGATTCACTTATCTAATGAGATGCTTTCAATGGTGCCCTAATTCATTTGAGCAGGGCAGATATGGTACACACAATTATAGAGGGGCCTTATCAAATGGAGACAGGTATATGGTGAGATCAGGTATATGTTTCCTTGGTTTGTTTTTGCTCTGTTATTAAAAACCTAGGCTTATATTGTTAGGATGATCATGGTGACCTATGCTTATATGTATACTGATGCTTAAACTTGTGCTAAGACTGATCAAAGAACTCGATGTTGAAAACTATTGCTCATGCCATGCTTAACACAAATGTTAGAATTTTAGTGCTATGTTGGTTTCATGTGTCACTTGCCCCCATC
Source organism: Pseudotsuga menziesii (assembly GCA_001517045.1). NCBI lineage: Eukaryota > Viridiplantae > Streptophyta > Pinopsida > Pinales > Pinaceae > Pseudotsuga > Pseudotsuga menziesii. Next base: position 102,359 of record LPNX010362985.1, on the reverse strand, counting down.
CATCAAGTTCGTCCGTTGCTTGAATTTTACCTCATGACTTAGATTGACTGAGACATGTGAGATGGAAGATCTTTTCTCCATCTTGACCCCATTAGAGGAAATTTCAACTCAAAATGGGCCTTTTAACTCTAATTCAAATTCCATGTCATCATGTGTTAGTCAATGAAATTGCTTTAAATTTGAAATACCGTATAGGTCTTAAATACCTTTTTAATATAAATTTGGGGATAGGTATCATAAAAAAAACTACTTCTTTTTGTTTGTATTTTCGATATATATCCCCGTGTTTTTACTCAAAGCTCGTTGGATGCAGAATTAAATTCTGCATCCAACGAGTACTCACTCGGAATCGGAATACTTTTGACGGACCCCTCTACCCCAAAAACAAGAAATACCTGAAAAAACGTGACGATGGACCCCGCTACCCCAAAAACAAGAAATACCTAGAAGAACGTTCACCATCGAAAGTATGTTGAGTGGGTACTCATTGGATGTGGAATTTAATTCCGCATCCAATGAGCTTTGAGTAAAAACACAGGGAGATATGTCGAAAATACAAACAAAAAAGTAGTTTTTTTTTTCTTCCTCCAAAATTAATAAATATTATTTTATTATTTTAACTATTATTTTATTAATTTTTTTTAGGAGGCCCATTTTGAGTTGAAATTTCCTCTAATGTATGCATGATAGACTCCATGTTCTCTGTGTCTTTGGCTATGAAGTATGTGGCTTGGCCAGTGTGGCTGTGTTCACCGAGTAGTTCTCCTTTAGTCTCAAAACAAGTGTTCCACCAAACAGTGTTGCTAAACACTAAAGCACCGGAACACATAAATGCCATATCTAAATGATGCAAACTATAAATGTTTAAAAGTAGTCAGTGGCCAAAGGGTTGAGCACTAATTCTTTGTATAATGTTAGACTCATCCGCCCTCCACAGTGGAGCAAAGTGAGGCAAACTCGTCGGGGCTATGGACTGCTCACTGGCAGCGGGGCTAGGCCTTAGTCATTTACTGGAGCCCAGAAGGCTTTCCAGGGCACCTGCTTTTGTAGGCTGACTACTATCTTATGTGAAAGTGAAAGTTATTGAAAAGGTCAACGGTCAAAGGATGAGCACTCATTCATTGTATAGTGTTCGGCTCATTTTCCCCCACAGGACAACAGGGTGACACTAGCCTGCAAAGGTTATGTCTTTGTCAGTACTGGAGCCCAGAAGGTTTCTAAGGCATCTGCCTTTGAAGGTTGACCAGTATTGCAAAGTTATGTAAAGGAAAACTTGCTAGAGTCTGAAGGAAACAAACCCAAATACTTTATCCATTTGTGAGACACCGCCATTCCCTGTTACTATCTGTCATGCATATGCTTTTTTGGTTGAGTGTATTGGTTATCATTCGCAGAGATCACATAGTCAAAGTCAGTTATGAGTCATTCTCTTTTACCTTAAGCCTTGTTTCCCACCTTCACCCAGCACTAGCACACTGTTTAAACTTTGTAAGCATGGCATACACAAGAAACTTCCAAAAGGTTCAATGATCCTTCAAAGGCACATGTATATATTACTTATTATTATTATTATTGTCACCATGATTCTGAATAGCATAACTTAAGTTGGGTTTTGATATACACCATTGGAGCATTTCTTACCTTGGATACATGCAAGATCATATTGATTCAGTATTTCACCTACATTTTGGGTACTTTGACTTGGTCAATCTAGTTGACCAAGTCAAACACGTTTCCCAAGGCAGTGACTCAAAAAACAACAGTGCCTATATTTACTCCAGACATGCCTATACCAATACCATGGTTTCAATTTCCAGAGTTTGGTCTGAGATTGCATATTTAGTGATTATTATCACTTCATTATTGGCCAGATTTTATTATTATGGAAGTGACTGTTGTTCTCCTAGAGCATTGCAGTGTTCCACGGGGTATGAGTAGTCACTTATACCATTCTTCCATGTCTCTAGATCATCCAAGACAGTCAGTTTACCCCAATTCTCATCTTGGACAGAGTTATGATTGTTTTATTCAGTTTTCAGAGGATGTACCACCCAAAATGAACTAGAAATTCACTGAAAATTTGATTTGGCCTGTTGGGTCAAGGAAATGGCAGGGAAACTTCTCATATGATGTATTTTGGATTCCCGAATAATTCTTCAAAAGTTTCAGTCAACATAGGGTCCAATATTATTTAATTTGGCCTAGCCAGTGAGGACGTTCCCTAATGGGTGCCCCTCAACTTGACCAATTGATGTATTATATTGTTATATCCTATTATTTGAGGTTGTAATGGGGAATAGGGTGAATTAAGCCCCTTGTGACCCCCTTTGATGTACTATCATGTCATATCTTATGTTATGTTGTGTTTCCACCTTAGGAAGGCGTCCTTGAGCAAAGTGCGCCCCCCTTTGATGTGCTCACCTTGATCCATGTATTGATCGTTGTATTTGTGATCTCCACTGTTGATGATGTCTTAATCTCAACTGTTGGATGATAGTTAGGTAAAATGCGGACACACCCTCAAACTATGTAAGAGAGGTGATCCCCCATTGTAAAACCATGAGCTCTGGCATTGGAACTTTTGAATAAAGAGATATTTCTGGGATTCTACACTTGTGTATATGTGGATGAATGACTATGATAATGATTGAAACTCTTTCTCTCTTGCACTGAGTTTCTTTGGCATAGATTTTTTGTGTCTTTTAGATCCGTTTGATTTACATGCAAAGAAGGAGACTTGGAGAAGGGGGCGCATTGGTGAATCTTCATCCTAACATCTTGCTCCAAATACGGGTTTCAATAGGGAGTGATTAATTGTTTATGACTTTTTACTTCCTGATCTTTAGCTTCTTTCTTGTTTATCTCAATTTATTTGCCATTACTTATTGATTTTCCTTCGTGTGGCAGGTAGAGAGGATGCTAGGGTCATTAGGTAAAAACAACTTCGTCAAATCTTGTCTGAGTTTCTCATTTGAACTGTGAGGAAGTAGTCCTCGTTATCCAGGAAGGAATCTACATATCTCAGGTGAGTTTCTCAACCAATTTCTCTGTATTTAATTTTTAATGCATTGCCCATCAACTATTTTTACTGAAAAAACCCTTGTTAGAAGTAGGAAAATTCACCGGATCAATTTGCACTAGGAATCTGAAATTTGGCAATCTGGGTTTTGTTGGTCATCCCAGAAAACCCCTCTTCCTCCTAGGCATCTGCAATAGACTCCATTTACCCATCTTTAGGCACTGATCCTTGGCAGAGAGAAACTGCCCCTGTTTAACCTGGTAGCCAGTTTCCCCTTGTTTCTTTTTCCAGTTTTGCTTGGATTTTGTCATACTGTCAAATCTCTCACCCAAGTGAGTGTGTTGAAATCCATAATTCTCTGATTCAACCTCACCTTGGAGAATTTCCATTTTTTTGATTAAATCCCCCATGGTCACGAGCTGGATCTAGTGAACGAACAGACTAATCCTAGATCTGATTGTAATTCAATAAGTCACTGATCCATTTCGTTCGAGTAATATTTCTATCATCCTTAAACACTCGGACTCGATCATTCCATAATTTGTGGCTTATCTCTTAAATATAGGGTTTCTAGCTCTCACCTTACGTATTCCTTGTTTGTTGGTATGATTTGGTGATTAGCTATTGGCCTGTCCTTCCAGGATAGGCCTAGGTCTCCCCTTTTTCACTTGGGCATTCAGTGGCCTAAAGCGAAGGATATCCTAACTGGCATGACAACCATCCATCTTTGGGGGTTTGGGTATTCGTAGGTCACAGCTTGGGTATAGGATTACTCTACGGGGAAACTACACGATCTGTGATAACAACATGGTTTAGGAACATTTTAGGAACATTTTAGAGAAGGTCGCACTTGTGCTATTGATGTATTATTGTTTTGTCTCCACCATTTATAATATTTGTTTGACTTGTAGTCTTTAAGAGGTTAGAGAATATTTGTTGTTTATTGATCCCTAGAATAGATCTAAAGGATTATTATTGTTTTATTGTGGAGGTTGTTGAGCTCATATCCTATATATTTGAAGCTTCTCCACTTGTAGTGGTTGTTGAAAGTGCACATACTCTTTACTTCTTCTTGCATGTTAGACGATTTGGTAATAGTTATTGTTGGATTGGCTATATTGCTTGTGAATTGAAAGGTTTGAGGTTCAAATTCAAGTTGTAACATCATCATTGAAGTAAAATACGTAGGAGAGTTTCTCTCCCTATCTCATTATTTATGAATGGAGATGATCTTAGTATTGATATAACAAACAATTTTCTTATTGGGTGAGATTTCCTAATTAAATATCCTCTTGAATCTCAGATTGAAAGTAGATCTTTGTAATGTCCTCTTCTACTTAAGCATAAAAAACACCCGCTAACCTATTTAATTCCCATAGGTTTGAGCGGGTACTACAGGAAAAGGAAATTGACCGAGGACATATGATATCAGGAGTAGAACAGAGCATTCATTCAGTATTAAGTCATCAGTATGGTAAAGAAAGCCTTAATTCTTCAGGCTAAAAGTCAACGAGAAATTAGAATTGCATGCATGCAAAAAGTAAAGCGCAAACCCTAAAAGTGACATGCGAACCTTAAAAGTACATGCTAAAGCTATATAAGAAGGGTCATTGAACCAAACGCATCATCCATGATTATTATTATTGAGTTTGGTTTCTAGAGTAGCAACAACAGGTGCCGTCACAGCAAGTTGGGGTTGGAGACGAAGGTCTTCAACTAGCAAGGGTCTATCATCTCCTAATCACTTCGGGATAGATCATCCAAATCTATCATCAACTATTTATCATCTTCTTAATTCTTGGTTCGATCATCCAACGGTCAGAGAAAGAGTTTATTGCAGGTGCACGCTTCGTTGCTAGGGAACAACTGGAAATCCCAGATCCATTCGGTAGCTCTCAGAAATCCAGTAAAGCTTCTACATGCTTCCATCATTCTTCTCAGGAGGGGCACATCATCATATTGGGTGATTATCATTACACTCCGGGCACAGTGAGAGCCTCCACCAGCTAAAACGTGAGGAAGTAGGGAGTCACCCATTCTGGAGAAGATCAATTCGCTAGGGCACAAAAGAGGGTCATGAGTCTCCTTATCTCTCTGGAGGACTTATACCATCATCTCTAGCAAGTTTCAGCAACAACAAACCATCCTTGCCTAAAAAACATCAAGATTAGCTGAAGAAGGGCATTCTCTCAGCGGGGTGTCAATTGCTAGAGAGGAGCACTATATCTTCTCATCTTACTTGCATGAATTGCATGCCTCCCATCTATTGATAGACTATCAACATTATTATTAGTGGTATGTGTACCTTCTCTCACTGAAAGTCTTTTCCCTATCATCTCTCAAGATCTGCTGTTTTTTAAGGCCTTTTGGCAGGACACTGTTTTGCATGCACAATTATTTATCTTTCTAACACAACTGGAGCACCTAAACAACAAGCATATTATCAAAACACAATAGAATATTAGTTGGGATATTACAGTGGTATCAAAGCATGGTCCTTGCTAACTGTGGGCTTGAACATGAACAATATATGAATCCAGAAGAAGCTACTTTTGTGACTTACAGAAGGAGGAAGGGTAGGTACACAAAGGATCTGGAATTTGAAGATATTCAGTTAGAAGATACAACCTCAGACATGGACCCACTAGGAATACACTCTGACAGAGGAAAAGGAACAGGGGAAGAGGAAGACAGGTTGGCATTTCATAGTTTAGTTAGTGCATTAAATGACCTAGCTAAAGGGCAGAAAGAGGTATTGCATGCTATAAACAGGTTGGTTCTGAAACCAGAATAGGGTCAGAACAGTCTACCGATTTCACCAGGGGATAGAGGATCAACCAGTAGCAGCGGTAAGCATGCATTCACTAATATGCATAACACTCCTCACATATACATATTAGAATAAACCTTCCAGACCTACTATGCCTCACTTTCTGGAGAATGTCGTTGCAGGACTAGTCATGCTAGCAGAATCTAGTGAACCTTTTGGGGCTTATCTATAGGAATACAAGGATTTGGGAGATGAGTTCCATTCAGCTATGTCATTTTCAGACTTCTGTAATATGAAAAGCAGGAACCAACCAAGGAATTTTAACAGAGGGTTTAACCAGAACTATGAATTATAGAAAACTGTGGGCAGGTTGACCATTACTAATTTTGAGGGATCTTGCGGGTGTGTAATTTCCTCATCTGATTAGGCATTGAGGACCAAAACTGCTAACCTATGTGATTCCTGTGGGTTTGAGCGGTTATTGACAGTTAGGGAATCATCTAAAGACTAATGCCATCTATAGAAAATCTAGGGCATCATCATGTTATCACCATTAGGTCAAGAAGGGCCACCAGGGCCAAAGGCCACCATCATGCATGCCATCTAAGCATTATTTAATGATGCATGCACTCATTTAAGTCTCCATGCACATGCATGCAAGTCAACTGCAAATTAGAAAATAAAGTGACCTAATTAGGTCAAAGATTAGGGTTTTCGCAGTTGAAAGTTATAAAAGGAAGATAAAGTGAAAGGAGACTCACTTTTGATGATTATTATTTTGGAGCTCTTGAATAGCAGCACAGCAGTTGGGGTTGGAGACGGCATCTTTAGCTAGCGGGGTTTCGGCAGTGAGATATCTGCCCTAGTCTCATTCATAATAAGCCATACAAGTTCACCATTTTCTCTTCCATTCATTCATAGTTATCCAGTATACTGCAGAGATTGTTGCAGGGGCACGTGTGCGGTGCCGTAAGGGGTTTTCAGCGAGAAAGCCCTAATCATTCGCTGGGTCTTCAGATCTCTGTTTTACTTCGAAACCCAGGCACCATTCTCATCATCGACATCTTACTCCAGTACCCAGTGATTATCAGATCCGATTGTGCTCATCCTGAGCAGTTATCAGCCATTTTGGGATCAGGGGGTTGTGAGCGGCTGCACCTCTAGAACAATTCGCTAGCCTGCCAAGAGACCTCAGAACTTCCGCATGTGCCAGGCATTCTCTCCTGCACGGGAAGGCTATCAGTCCTGCAAATCAGCAGCTTCATTGGACACCACCTTCACTGAAAACGTCACCCTTAGCTGATATGGGGTTCGTGCTGCTGGAGTTTCACCAGAAGCAAAAGATATCAGTTCATCTCCGATTCAGCTCTTGATGCATGCATACTCTCTCAGGAGCAGTCCAACCAGCTTATCAGTGGTAAGTGTTCATTCTATCCTACAAACCCTAACTCTAATTTTTGCTATAAAATAGGGATTTTTGCATGGCAATTTGCATGCCCAGTTGTATCAGCGTATTTGCTTAGAATTAGAAAATATCGGGATTTGGGATATTACAGGGTGTTCGACGACAAATTAGAATATGGGTCTAGAAGTTGGATACTTATTTCCAACTAAACCCTATGACTGAAACGAACACCATTAAATTGGCTACCTTACATTTGGACGGAGAGGCTCGTGAGTGGTGGTACCATGGGTTAGTGACACTGGGTCACAACACCATCAGCTCATACAGTGATTTTACACAGAGGCTCATGGAGCAGTTTGATAAAAGGGACCTGGAGATACATTTTAGAGAGTTAGTACAACTCAAATAGACTGGCAGTGTCGAGGCCTTCATATCAGAGTTTCAGAGAGTAGCAGTTATGGTGATAGATGTGTCTGAGAGTAGGTTGGTTATGTTACTCACAGAACCTTTGACAGAACCTTTACGGGGGTGGGTGAAATCCTAGAAACCATCCACCCTACAAGATGCAATCGGCAGAACCAGAGATCTACAAGATTCAGTTCCCAAGAACAGGTTTCTAGTTAAGACAAATTTCCCAATAAAAGACAAGGACAAGAAACCCTTCCAATAAGAATGGCCAAAGAAAAATTGGGTGTATGACGACACGAGGAAGGAACTGAGAAGGAAGAAATTGTGCTTCACTTGTCAGGAACCATGGATTCCAGGTCATAGGTGCGTAGGGAAAGCAAAAGCACGTGATATAGAAGTCTATTCAGATAGCGAAGGGGATGAGTTGGAATAGGATACAACCGAGGAATTGAGGACAACAGAGTAGGAGTCACTTCAGGGAGAATCACCAGCTGGAGTTATTGCTACATTGTGTGGAGTAACCATGTTTCATACTCGTAGAGTTAGGGGAGTAATGCAAGGCCACATGGTAGGTGTGTTAATTGATGGGGGGCAACCCACAATTTCATTGATGCAACATGGGTGGCTAAGCGGGGTATTCATACAGAGAAATTTAAAGCATTCACAATAGCGGTAGCAGGCAATAACATGGAATGCAAGCATTGGATTCCCAAGCTAAATGTCACACTAGGGAACTACAATATGACCAACTCATTTTATGTGGTAAATGTAGAATTAGGGGTTCAATGGCTCTACTCTATAGGGAAATATACTACGTATTATAGGGCAATGGAAATGGAATTCTAGGGACAGGATAGAAAACGAGTTGTCTTGAGGGGCATGAACACTTATCCCCCCAAGCTAGTATCCTCACAGAGGATGGAGGCCGTACTCAGACAGGGAGACATAGAGTGGTCAGCCGAATGTTTTGTCACTTTTCGAAAACCTCTAGATAACAACACCTAACATTCGACATATATACAGGCATTACTACAGAAACATGAGAAAGTATTCATAGATCTTCCAGTAGATCGATACCAGACAGAGGATTCAAGCACATTATTGAGTTAGAAGAGGGGACACAGGAAGTCATCACCACCCTGTACAGACATCCCAAAAAGTACAAAGATGAGATAGAGAAAACAATCAAGGAATTCCTGGAGTTAGGTTACATATGATTGAGTTCTAGCCCATTTGCATCATCAATAGTCTTGGTAAAAAAGAAATATGGCACCTTACGGATGTGTATCGATTACATGGCCTTCAACAAGAAGACCATAAAAAACAAGTATCCCATTCCCAGAATCGATGAGTTAATGGATGAGTTCTAGGGGGCAAAATACTTCTCAAAGATTGATCTCCTATCAGGGTTTCATCAGATCCGAGTGAGGGATCAAGATATTTCAAAAATAGCTTTCTGTTGCCACTATGGTCATTATGAGTTCTTAGTCATGCCTTTTGGACTCACCAACACCTCGACAACTTTCCAATCTTGCATGAAACACACCTTCAAGGCTCAGTTGCAGAAATTTTTACTTGTGTTCTTTTATGACATCTTAATTTACAGTAAAACTTGGGAGGAGCATTTGAGACACCTGGATGAGGTACTGGGAATTCTGGAAGAACAATTTCTTTACGCAAAAATGTCTAAATGTGAGTTTGGTATGCAGGAGATGTTCTATTTAGGGCATATAATAAGCACAGATGGAGTACATGTTCACATGGGAAAGATTAGAGCTATCTTGGATTGGTCTACACCAAAAAATGTAACAGAACTGAAGGGATTTTTGGGCTTTTGCACTTATTACAGGAGGTACATAAAAGGGTTTTCTCAATTGACCACACCACTCACAGATCTTACAAAGAAATGGGCATTCAGCTGGATAGAAGGGGAACAACAGACCTTTGAAAAAATGAAAAAAATTATGAGTTCTTGTCTCGTTTTTGCACTGCCCAATTTCTCGTAGCCATTCATAGTCGAGTGTGATGCTTCAGGAGAGGGACTAGGGGCGGTATTGATGCAAAACCATCACCCGATTGCATTTGAAAGCCAGATACTTAAAGATTATGAATGCCACTACTCTATATATGATAAGGAAATGCTAGCAATCTTACACGCCTTAACAAAGTTCAGACAATATTTGGTGGGAAGCAGGTTTAAAATTAAGACAGATCAAAACAACCTCAAATACTTCTTAGAACAAAAAGAGTTGAATGAGCGTCAACAAAAATGGGTCATCAAGGTACAAGCATATGACTTTGAAATAGAATATGTTAAGGGAAAGAACAATATTGTAGCTAATGCCTTATCAAGACGACCAACCACATTATAACTCATGAGTATATCTACCGACTGGAGGTCTCATCTCTTGGTTGAATATTCAAAAAATAAATTGCCTTGCGAGTTGCTAGACGGACAAATATAGGATGATAGGTACATGGTAATCGACGACATCATTTACTACAAGAATAGGATATACCTCGTTCCAGAATCAACTTTGAAGAAAAAGATTTTACAGGCCTCGCACGATTCACCATTATCAGGACATCAGGGGTTCTTAAAAACTTACAAACAGATTAGAGAGAGGTTCTCATGGAAAGGCCTCAAGGAGGATGTAATACAGCTTGTCCAAGAGTGCAGTATGTGCCAACATAATAAAATTGAACACACTCATTTGGTAGGGTTACTTCAACCATTACGCATACCGGAGCAGAATGGGAGAGCATCTCGATGGACTTCATTACGGGTTTACCCAAGGTACAGGGACAAGATTGCGTATACGTGATAGTAGATCGGTTGACAAAATTTGCCCACTTGTTTGCTATTTCTTCAGATTATTCGGCATCATTGGTAGAATAATTGTTTTTCAGAGAAGTTTTCAGACTACATGGACTACCTAAAACCATTGTTAGTGACCGTGACAGTAAATTCACCAGTGCCTTCTGGTAGGAGCTCTTCAAATTAGTGGGGACAAAATTAGCTACTAGCACAAGTTATCACCCTCAGAGTGATGAGCAAACAGAGATAGTAAACAAATGGATTGAGGGATATTTGAGAAATTATGTAGCAGGGCAACAAAGGGCATGGATTAAATGGCTACACCTAGGGGAGTACTACTATAATACCACTCACCATATGTCTATTAGGATGACTCCTTTCAAAGCTTTATATGGCTACGAGGCACTAAATTTTGCAGATTTAGTCTTCAGAGATAGCAGAGCACCTAAGACAAAATATTGGGTACAGGACAGTCAGGATATTCTTTAAGCTCTAAAAGAGAATCTACAGGAAGCTCAAAACTAGCAGAAGTTATACGCAGACAGACAGAGCCGAACGTAGTTTTGAGGTAGGAGATTTGGTATACTTACAGCTACAACCTTACAGACAATCTTCACTCAAGAAAAAAGGGGCAGAGAAGCTAAAACCCCGCTTCTATCGTCCTTACAAAGTAGTCAGAAAGGTTGGAGAGTTGGCTTATCTTCCAGAAGAAAGTAAAATTCATAATGCATTTCATGTATCGAATCTCAAGAAAGCAGTAGGGAAACACATTGCTCCATCCACTGAACTACCTCCCTTAGATGATGAAGGGCTTCTAGTACTGATTCCGGAGAGAATTATACAGGTTTGAGAAAGGAAACTCGGAAACAGGGTAATTCAGGAATACTTGGTAAAATGGAAAGAATTACCTATTGAAGACGCCACATGGGAGTGAGAACAGGTATTGCAGCATCCTAGTTTGCAATTGCTTGAGGACAAGCAATTTCAAGTGGGGAGGACTGTAATGGCCTCTTCTACTTGAGCATCAAAAACACCCGCTAACCTATTTAATTCCCATAGGTACGAGTGGGTACTACAAGAAAAGGGAATTGACTGAGGACATATGATACCAGGAGCAGAACAGAGAATTCATTCAGTATTAAGTCATCAGTATGGTAAAGAAAGCCTTATTTCTTCAGGCTTAAAGTCAACGAGAAATTAGAATTGCATGCATGCAAAAATTAAAGCACAAACCCTAAAAGTGACATGCAAACCCTAAAAGTACATGCTAAATCTATATAAGAAGGGTCATTGAACCAAAAGCATCATCCATGATTATCATTATTGAGTTTGGTTTCTAGAGAAGCAACAACAAGTGCCGCGGCAACAAGTCGGGGTTGGAGACGAAGGTCTTCAGCTAGCAAGGGGTTTCGGCAGTGAAATCTATCTGCCCTAATCACTTCGGGATAGATCATCCAGATCTATCATTAGCTATTCATCATCGTCTTAATTATTGGTTCGATCATCCAACAGTCAGAGAAAGATTTTATTGCAGGTGCATGTTTTGCTGCCGGGGAACACCTGGAAATCCCAGATCCATTCGCTAGCTCTCAGAAATCCAGTAAAGCTTTTGCATGCTTCCATCATTCTTCTCAGCAGGGGCACATCATCATATTGGGTGATTATCATTCCACTCCAGGCAAATTCAGAGCCTCCACCAGCTAAAACGTGAGGAAGTAGGGCGTCACTCATTCTAGAGAAGATCAATTCGCTAGGGCACAAAAGAGGGTCAGAACTTCTATATGAGCCTCCTTATCTCTCTGGAGGACTTATAACATCATCTCTAGCAAGTTTCAGCACAACAGACCATCCTTGCCTCAAAAACGTCAAGGTTAGTAGAAGAAGGACATTCTCTCAGCTAGGTGTCAACTGCTAGAGAGGAGCACTATATCTTCTTATCTTACTTGCATGACCTGCATGCCTCCCATCTATTGATAGACTATTAGCATTATTATTAGTGGTATGTGTACCTTCTCTCGCTGAAAGTCTTTTCCCTATTATCTCTCCAGATCAGCTATCTTTTAGGGCCTTTTGGGACGACACTGTTTTGCATGCACAATTTATTTATCTTTCTAGCACAACTGGAGCACCTAAACATCAAGCATATTATCAAAACACAATAGAACATCAGTTGGGATATTACAATCTTAGAACCCTTTCTTTCAAAAGCCCTTTGAAAGTATTTTTCAGCCAAATCCGAGGTTTGAATGATAGACCATTGGTGGTCTTTCTAACTTCAATATTTGATATAAAATGTCCTCTTAGAAGCCCTTTGAACTAGCTTAACTCAATCTGGAACTTAGGCACTGGTTTCACCTCTTTCAACCACCAAAAACTCATTAAAACTTCACTTTATTTTCTGTTTTTCTCAATCTGAAATTAATCAAGTAAAAAATCAGATTCCCAGAATTGCATTAGAGGTCCTAAAACTTCCATTTGCCATCATAAGTAGGGCTGCACTTTTCAATGTAAATAATTCTGGAAATTACCAATATAAAACCACAATTTCAGATTGCTTTTAAGGTCTTAAAACCCTTGTTGTACCCATCCTAAAAGGACCTAATATTCTGCTGTACAAATCTAGATTTTCCATCTTGATATGATATCATATTTGTCTTCCCAGCCATCAAACCTTGCTGTTTAATCATCTTTTATTGGCTAAATGAAGTGCATGAGTAAATCTGACATTAAATATATCCCAAGTGAACCTCAAGAACAAAACTACCCTAAGTCTGCATTGTACCTCTCATATACTTCATTAATTGGACTTAGATTGCTATAGGGACACCCCCCTTGATTTAGATAGGATATCTAGCCCTAAAGAGAGAAAGGTAAGGCTACTAAGGTGACAGTAGGTAGCTTTCCTAGTAGTTGTCTTTAGGTTCTCGCATGTGTGATAGGGACTTTTTCACTAAGCGAGAACTTGGGGGCTATAGGCCTCAAGATTGATGACAGAGCAATGGTTACATATTTTATATACAATTTATGCAATTACCATCATTTTTAGAAACCAACTCAGAGTGCAACACAACAGTCTACAAATTTCTCTTGAACATTTTCTTGTAGAAGATATTTGCAAGAAACAACAAAAATTGAGCTGGGTACATAACCCAGTAGTGTCTTGAGTAAATAAGATGCGGGGATTAATTTTCATTTCATGGCAGGACATTGTTGAGCTCAGTTTTAGCATGTTCCCATTCCAGCATTGAAGCCCCTTTTTTAAGACAAGTCCCAGAGCACATGCATAATTTTACACTGATTTAGGTCATGTGCATATTATATATTATATTGTTTATGTATTTAACCATCATCTTAAGCCAACTTTGTGGTCCCAAGTGAAGTTTATGGGTTTGGAACTTTGTACAAGTTTTTATTTATAGAGGTTCTTAGTTCATTTGCAAACCTCAGGCGAGAGATAGAATAATGATATAGATTGACTACAATGTTTATTGGACAAATAGTTATTGACTTCCAATCATCAAGAATGCTGATTTGCTCATGTATTTTGTTTTTTTGTGTGTGTTTGAGCTAGGTTTTTGTTACTATTATGTGCATGCATGCTTTGGAATCCTTCATGTGTTGAGTTAATATCAATTAGAGTATTTTGTTATATCTTTGATTTCTTAGTGAATAATTGCACATCTCTTATATCCTTTCTATTTTATTATTAGAGCAATAGCATATCTTTTGCTAATACTGTAGGCAGTATTTCTTTTTTTATGATTGCAGTGGCATGCAATTTGTTCCTTGCTTCATATTACATATTTTGGATTGACATTCATTGCCTTTTCAATGTGTAGTTTCTTGTCAAGCGCATTTCTCAAGGAGAATACATTCAGAGGTGAGTTATCCTCTAATGTCCAGGTCAAGTAAAATGTTTACCATGTTTTTCTAATAAAACACGTTGCAAGGAACATTGTAAGTGAATATAGTTACTATTTTAAGTTTACTTTATAACATGATATGATTTTGTTTTGGAAGATGTTTGCTTTAAAATAATCAAGCAACATGATGAAGGCATAACATGGATATATGTCTGTAATTCTTAATTTACAACCTATACTAGTACATCTACATTGATGCATACAGATAGAATAGAAGTTCAACTAAAACCTTATTATAATTATGTGCATTTAATTGATTTTGTTTGGGGAAATATCTATTGTATTGCATTTTGAAATTGTTGATGTTCTCATGAGTTCCAGCATCGGCCAAACATTTTGCAGATCATTCTCTTAGAGGTTCGTGGCCCATGGAGAGAATGCCCCCTTCGTAGCCCTGATTAATCATGTGTTGACTAATTAGTCATGTGTTGATTATGTGTATAGAGCGCTTGGATGCTTAGCCTATTCTAGTCGTGTTGACTGGAGTGGTAGTTGGGTAGAGGTCACATTGCATACTCACTGTGTGGGAGTGCTCCGTAGCAGGAGTGATCTATTCTTAATAGAGTGAAATGACTTGTCTATGTTACAAGGAAATCTTATCTTCTTGTATATTAGACAAAGTCTAATCTAATGTTGAAGTTGACAATTGGCTTTAAGAAGTGTCTTGGACTTCTTAGAGTATGGTCAAGACTCAAATCAACATTAGAGCTCTTGGGGAAGAATATGACCGCATGTGATGAGACATCAACGAGGAGAACTTTTTTATGATGAAGAAATATCCAAAGAAGTCAATACATTCCATTGAAGAAGTCCCAAAGAAAGCGGAAGACAAGAAAGGGAAAAACAGTAAAATAACCCAGCAAAAGGGGGAACTTGGACGAAGAAGGCAAAAGTGCAAGTCGGCCTCAAGAGTGAAAATCAAGTCATTTGAAGAATATAAATAAAAGTGTTCTCACATTTCATTTGACACATTCAAGCAAGCTCATCTCTCTCAATTGGTGCGCACTTCTCAAGAAGGACAAATGAAGATCACTAGAAGTAATTTTTGGGGTTATCTTATTATCTCTATCTCTCTCAAGGTTCGCTAGGGTTTCTTGTAGAAGAAGAGCACACTCTTGTGCTAGGCCTTAATCTTCATGTTTGATATTGTACTTGAAATTTGGATTGATTTCTTTTGAGAAAAGTTTGTTGGGTTTTCTCTCGTTTGGGTTTCCCAGAGTAAAATTTGTCTCTCTTGTGCATGGTTATCGTTTAGTGATCCTTGTTTTATTTTTCGTTGCAAGTAAATATTGATATGCAATAAAATTAGGGATGAAGTAAACGATTGAAGTATTATTGTGAAATAATAATCAAGGATTGAAAATTAGATTAAAAATGAACATGGTATCAAAGCAGTTTTGAATAGATGCCGTTGTCGGAGACTGTTTGTGCCATAATATGGAAACTAGGGCTTCCAAGTTTGGATACTTCTCTCCACAATTTGGACTTGGAAATAGCACATTGGAACTCACCCTAGGAGGGCACACTTATTTGTTGAAGTAGATTTTAGTTTGTAGAATTTTCATTTTTAAACTATTCTCTATCAGGGTCAAGAACTAGGGCTTGTAGTTTTATGCCTTTCTGACCATAGATTTGGTTCGACATTAGCATTTTGGAACTCGCCCTAGGAGGGCACATCTATTTGTAGAGTCAAATTTCAGGTTTGGCAAACTTCAATCTTGACCTAGCTCCTGCTAGGGTTTTGGGATCAGAATTTCAAAATGGTGTTCATCCTTAGAATGGAAGATAGGTTGGATGATGTTGAAATTGCATATGAACTCTAGTATTCTTTTGTCTATGCTCCTAATAGTACTATTTCAGATATCAATGATATCTCGTCAATGGAAGACAATTGTGTTTCTAAGGACATGATAACTCAAGAATAGAAGAAGGATCCTTCAAAGGTAGAGTGAGTTCGTTGTCATGAACATGGACACTATGCTTTCCATTGTCCTCAAAAGAAAGGAAAAGGAAGAAGAAGAAGAAGAAGAAGAAGAAGAAATCTTAAGAAGAAGAGAGATACAAGTGAAAAGTCAACCCCAATTCAAACTCAGAAGAAGGACATTTCAAGGATAAAATGTTATACCTATAGGAAACCTGGTCACTATGCTAATCAGTGTACTCAAAGGAAGAGGAAAAGAAAACAGCATACATCAACAACCAATTTTGAAGAGTTTCCACCTCAAAAGAAAAGAAGACATAATTGCTGAAGATTGCAAAGAGTACTTCTAAGTATTCCAAAATCCTCAAGTAGAACATGAGGTTATTGACAAGGGTTATACACTTGGAAAGAATGCCAATATAGTAGATCCAAGGGGATCTTGGATCTAATACATTTAGACACATGCAGACTGATGACAATGACATCTTTGGATGTCTCCTTACGCTATGTATGATCCTTTCCAAGAAGACATGAACACATATGATGAAGAATTCAACAATTTCCAGGAGCTCAGAACTTGATGATGAAGACGATTAAGGTCTTCAATTCAGATGATGAAGCAAAGTACACTTCCAGAAACTCTAGTGATTTCTGCTAGGAGGCAGAAATCAAGAGGGAGCCAACAAAACAAACAAGATAAGTATTTGATACTTTGTGTAATAAGTTTTATTTGCTTGATTTGATTTGTTATTTTATTGATGAATAACATAATTGTTTTGATTAGTACAGTTAACTCGTGTGGAAATTTCTGTAATGTGTTGTAGAATAAGTCCATTCTGAAGATTGTAGAGACGATGATGCATGATCAAGACCTACCCATGTTCTTGTGGGAAGATGCAGCTAGTACAACAACTTATGCTCAGATCAAGTGTCCTCACTGATATTGGGGGACAAGACTATTGAGGAAGCATTCACATAAGTAAGCTAGAAAGAATCCTTGTTAGACCAGCATACACCCATGTGCCAAGAAAGATTGTGGAAACAAAGATCCATGATTGGGATTCACTTATGGTCTTACAGGAAGACATTTATCCTCAGAGCCTGAAGTCATATGGCTAGAGGTGAATGGGCCAGCGAAGAGAAAACAATCTCCCATTATCCTGAGTATATGGTGTGGGGAGATTGATTCTAGCAGGAAGCTTCGAAGGATGAGGGTACAAATCCCTCTATTTATTAGGACGAGCCAACAAAACTAATGGATTTGCTAAGAAATGATGCACTGATTAGAAAGAAGATAGAATGGCCTCACGATTTTTGAAGGATGCGAGAAGGCATGCAAATCCTAGTAATGCTTTCAGAGAGAAAACAAAAGACCTCAAAAGTTCTCATGTTTGTTGACACAAACCCAACCAACAAAACCCAGTCAATAGGGGTTTTGACTTTATCGACAGAAAAACCACCACGATCTCCCTGAGCACCAGCCCAGACAGGTTTTACCCTGTCCAGCAACACCCGCAGAGTGGATGAGGTCTCACGCGAGATGTTCAAGGGAGAGCTGACGGAACCAAGTTTCTGTCGAATAGGGAGGGACAATGTGGCATCAATTTAACAGCTCAGTGCAACATTAATAGATCTGATCATTCACTTAAGCATTAACGGAATTATTCATCATTGTTCTTCATCAGATCCCATCATTCCATTATAAATGTAGTAAACATACCGATGCGCAAATAGATCTAATAAAATAACATCATCTAAAGCAAGAAAACATCGCATCATAGATCCATGTCGCACATTCACTTAACATTCATCATAGAGTCGCAAAAAATAATAAAACAGTAAAACAGAAAGACACAGTAATTCAGATCAACTTTCACCTTGTCATATTACTTCCGTTCAAAAATCACAGTTCACAGATCAACAGATCTCAGTCAGATACTCAAAGATATTCTTCGCCAAGCTCAGATTCTTCCCCTCTCAAAAAGATAGATCTCTAATACTTGCGATTCAACATCTATTTATAGGTTTGCGCCTTTACATTCAAGGTCCACAACTTCTAACTAATTCTTAACTGATTCTACAAAATGATGACCAATATCCACAAAATATGGTCCAAAACAACAAATGGTGACACAAAATATAAACAATATTCCAATCTCCGCTTTGCGCGCCATTTTCCACCTGCGCGGTGTCTTTGAGCTTGCACAGCATCCGTGATGCATACTACGCAACTAATGTATCCAAAACCCCTTACCAACAGGCCCCCAACACAATCTTATGGCTCGCCCTCGAGCCACGCTAACTAGACATGGTGTACTCATTGATCTTGATCTTGAAATCCTCATACTGTTGAGTAATTTCTTTCACCTACCCTTTGATCTTTTTAGCGATCTCTTGGCTTGTCGTCAAGTCATGGGTGACTGGGTTCTCGACCATCTTCTCAGCGATCTCTTTCTTGCCTTCCTGTGCCACATGGAGCGCAGAAACTGCTTTCACCAATAGTTGCACTCCAATCTATTGGAACTCATCTAACTGTGTGTTGCGTCGCTGCTTCCTTTCTCTTGCCTTCACTACCCGTTGCAGCAGCTACTTTAGCTCTGCTGCCTTGGTGATCTGCATCATAAATGGCATCGCTTTCAGTGACGTCTTTAGGTTCGCCATCTTCCCGTCTGCTTCTTGCAACTGTGCGGTCAGTTGCTTCAGCTGCTCATCCTACACTATGCTACCCCAAAACTACGTAGTCGCATCCATCACTTTCTTTGCATCCTTCTCTAACTCGTCGAGCTGTGTTGCCATCTCTTCTATCTCGCCCTTCCGCGCTGCTATTTGCTCTGGTGGCGTGGTTGGATGCACCAGAGCATCCAAAATACTGTTCTCACTCTGCAACTTGGAAATAACGACCCCAAGTCACTTTGCTCTAGCCACCGCATCCAACTCCACAGTACCCTCCAAGACATGCTGACAGGCATCCGCGACTGCAACTTCCAGCTCGACTCAGCTATCAAAAAGATGTGCCTTCTCAACAATGAGGCGATCTGTTTCCTTCTTTAGTTCGGTGATCTCCTCGGCAGTCTTTACTTGTAACTCCTCTTGGGCTTCCTTCAAGGCTTCGATCTCTTGTGCTTTCACTTCTAACAACTTCTCCTTTGCTTGTTGCAGTTCCGCAACCTCCTTCTGCGCTTTCTCCTCTTTCTCCTGTGACCGCAAGTACCGATCGTTGATGTCTTTTTGTCTGTCTGCCAACTCCTGGTTGGCAACTCGTTGCAAGTGTACCAACGTCTATGTGGACAACACGTTGATATCCAGCGACAATCGCAGTCAGGGGAATTTGAGCATTCCTGACCTGTGACTCAGTGTTGATTGACGCTAGTTTCTACACCGTCACTTCTTCTTTGGTGCTCTCTTCAAAACAACATTGTACAAAGAATCCAGTTTTGTGCTTACCTCGACGAATCCATCTTGTGCCGATTTCTTCATTTCCTTTGCTGCCGCATCGGTTGCATCGTTAACAGCCTTGATGAGCTGGTTGTTCAACTGCGCCTCCATTGCTGACATGGTACTACTGCTCGCAGCTTGGTCCATGTGCCTATTTGTTCTTGGTTCGTTGAATTTGCGTCGTGCTTCCGGGTCAGTAGGTGTCTCTGTCGACGATTCTTCATCATATTGTTGGTCATCTTTATGCACGGGATCATCAGGTGCATCTGCGGGGGGTCCCATCGAAACTTATTCTACAGTGACTGGTTCTCACCATTCCGTAGACCAATCATTAATCATTGCCTCCAGCTCTGCATCAGACACCTTGTATCGCATTGGCAACCATTGCTTGTTTGTGTCCCGTCGCGCTTGGACATGAATAGCATGTGGTCCAATTGCGAAGCACGCAATCCTTTGATATTTTGTCGCGGCTTCCTCTGAAAGTCTTGGAATTTTTACCGCTTTCATCTGCAGCGCTTCCCAGTAGATCCAAAATTGGTTCGAACAATCTCTTAATCTTTCAGGTTCTTTCACCCACCACAAGTTTTGATATCGCACACCCTTGCATACCTCTATCGCTTTGACATCCATTCCTTGGTAGTCATCTATCTCCCTCCAAGCCACTAACGTGATCAAGATGAGGAGCCAACTATATGTGAATGGTCTTTCACCCGCTTGTGCTGCCACTGCGTCCTCTGCCAACTGGTTCATGAGAAAGAGTGACCAGTTCATCTGTACACCTTGCACACATAGCTCAACACATGCGACCACCCTTGAATTGCATTAGACGGGGCGGTTCTTCCTTACCACTTTACTGGCCAAAATCCTTGTGCCAATACGTACCGCGCAGTCATTGATACTATCAATGCAGTATGCCCTTCCGTCGCGCTCCAAAGCATAGCGCTTCTTTAATGTCGCTGCCAGCTTCTTGTCATTATCTTTTTCGCGGAAATATTGTGAGGGGTCTAGCCCATCCTTGGGTAGCCCCGTTATTTCTGAAATCAGCCCCACTATGACTTCAACTGGTTCATCTAACCACAAAAAGCCGCCATGGAAGCATGCCAAAAGCTGCTTCATGCATGCATTTACTCTAGTCAGCTACCCAAAGTGCAGCATGTTGATCAACTTGAGTATTCCGGCTCTATCCAGCCAGTGCGCCCAGTCCTCTGGGATGCGCTCTATCGGCCCACCTCCGACCGCTACCATTGGCACATATGGCTTGCGCGCAATGCCCTCTAGTGCGAGCAAGTCGTGGTCTTCATATTGCATCTGCATCAGCGCGGACACGATGACAGAAGTGCATACCATCCCTTGTGGTATCGCTGACATCCTTATTTGATACTTCTGATTTTTCGTGGGATTCTTGGCCTTCTCACCAGGCCGACTAGGAGGTATATATCCAGGGATGTCCTTAACAGACACTCTCGCCCAAGCTGTGGACTCCACAACTCTCGAGCTCGATGGCCTCGTCTGTGCAGTGTCTTCTCCTTGCGCCCTTGTAGAGGTTCTGGTCTACCTTTTCTGTGGCGCTGAAGAGCTAGGCTTCTGCCCCTTTCTCTTCCTCATCTTTTTTTTATGCAAAGAATTCACCGCGGAATCCATTCGTCCCTTGGTCGGTCGATGTAATAGATTCTCGATCTCGGCAAGAGCATCGGGATCTCTCGCCAACGACAAGTAACTCTCAAAAAAATGCTGTAAGGTACCATGTTGTCGCGATGGTCCTGCCTCCAAAGTGGAATCAAAAGTAGTAGGAGTTTCATAAACAGGTAACTTATCAGAGTTTTCGCGCATCTCGTCCCATGCTTCAAAGAATGTGTCTTTCTCCACGTTGACATCAAATTGGACTTTCTTCTTTCTAGTTAATCGGACTTGTGGAATCGGACTATCGTCTCCAGTTGTCGCACCTCCCCGAGTGACATTAGAGGAAATTTCAACTCAAAATGGGCCTTTTAACTTTAACTCAAATTCCATGTCATCATGTGTTAGCCAATGAAATTGCTTTAAATTTGAAATACCGTATAGGTCTTAAACACTTTTTTAATATAAATTTGGGGATAGGTATCATAAAAAAAACTACTTTTTTTGTTTGTATTTTCAACATATCTCCCCTTTTTTTTACTCAAATTTCGATCAGGAGAGCTCGTTGGATCGTCACCTTTTTTTTTCAGGTATTTCTTGTTTTTGGGGTAGCAGGGCCCATCAAAAGTATGCCGAGTGGGTACTCGTTGGATGCGAAATTTAATTCCGCATCCAACGAGCTCTCCCGATCGAAATTTGAGTAAAAACACAGGGAGATATGTCGAAAATACAGATAAAAAAATAGTTTTTTCTTTTCTTCCTCCAAAATTAATAAATATTATTTTATTATTTTAACTATTATTTTATTAATTTTTTTAGGAGGCCCATTTTGAGGTGAAATTTCCTCTAATGCGACAACGACGTCAACATCTTGCGTTCTGGGCTCCGCGGAGATCGTCGCAACCGTCGGTTCTTGATTTTGGTTCAATGGTGGATTCACAGGTTGATTCCCGTTTTGAGTTGTATTCTGGTTCTGAATTGGAATTTGGTTCTGATTTTGACTCTGCAACTGGTTCTGGACTTGATTCTGGGTCTGCAACTGATTCTCGTTCTGTAACTGTGGAACATTTTTGTCCTTCCATCTCGCAATCAACTGTGGACAGTTCTCAACAATGTGATCAATCGCGGTACAATTTGTGCATGTACACTGCAACTGTGGGCAATCTCTCTGGTAGTGCCCGAGTACGCCACAATTGTAGCATTGGACAGGTCCGCCTCCTCAACCGAAGCCTCCTGCTCATCCTCAGAGTCCTCCACGAAATGCTCCTTGTTGCTGATGCTACGGCTGAGCAAATTGTTGTTGCGAGGGATTCGACTGCTGCTGAACATACTGTGCTGACTGAACATACTGTGGTTGTTGTGACGCCATCTGCATCTGATTATATTGCGGCTGTGGCGCAAACTGCTGTTGCGGCTGTTGTGGTATAAACTGCATCTGTGGTGGTGGTACGTACTGCGGTTGAGGTGGCGGTTGCACCACCTGCAGCTGCGATGGTTGTACCGTCCGATGATCCTCTCCCTTCACATAATACAAGTCATATGTTCTTTCCTAGAGTAGGTTGTATGCGCGACAATCTTTATCTTCGTGCCCGGCAGATCAATAAAATGAACAGTATAGGTTTGTCGGATTCGTCCCCATCTTCTGCATGTATCCACATTCCTCATGTCGATGCCCATATACTTGACAAATGCAACACCATGGCACATTGCCACAACTTAAAGGGTTCGGCGCCCCTGACAACAGATAGTTTCAGAAATCTGGGCAAGTATCCTTGGTATGTCCATCTACGCGACATCGAGTGCACCAAAGATCCTTACGTTGTTCCTTTCCCTTCTTAATGTCTTGTAACTGAAGTGTCAGGTTTGCCAACTGAGTCTGAATTTGGTTCATACCAACTGCATTTTCTCCAATGGGTGAAGCTTCCAGCTTCATGGTGATCTCCAGAGCCTCGCTCTGTGTCGCCATCTTCTGCTGCATAAGTAGTAGTCTGATATGGGTTAGCAACACTGGAATGAACCATTCCTTATGTTGAATGTCACTCATCTCAAAGTTGACTCTTGCCATGAGTGTCTTGAATCTTTGATCAAAATCCCAAATAGTCTCATTGGGATACTGCTTAATTTCCTTCAGTTCTGTAATCTACTGTGCTTCAGACTTTGGTTTTCTGAATTCTTCAATAAGTCCTTTCCTGAATTCTACCAATGTCTTCGCCTGAGTACCCGTAGGAACATACACAAATTTCATGAACCAATCCAATGCACGACCTCGAAGGGTTTTTTATCCACTAATTTTGCACTTAGTGGATTTTTCGGTGAGCCGCCAGAGCATTGAACAAGTGCACTTGTTCGTGATCAGAGTTTAGAAGTTCGCCGGCCTTTTTCTGGGAGCCTGTTCGATTTTTTTTTGTAAATACATGTCCATACCCCCTTGGGGAAATTGTAAAAAATGTCCTAGCATTTAAATTTGTATAAAAGTCTCGGCTTCCTGGACTTGAGCATCAAGCCGACTAGCCCAGAGTGTTTTTTCCCTTGGTTATTATTGGTTGTTGAACAAACGACTAATAATTTCTGAGTTTATCACTCGCACCTCCAAAGTTGGGGTAGTTGTCTTGGTGTTTCAGCCTTGGGAAGTTATTAGAACCTTCGTGTTAGTGTTTTTCAACATGCTAGGCATTCTGATTGAGTCGTATGAACATGTACTAGGTCCCCCTAGAGTTTCATTTGATTCCGAAAACAAATACTTTTTCCATTTTTAAGCCATTTTTTAATGGTTTAATTGGAAAAATTCAAAATGTAAAAAACGTACGATCCGGAGTCCATTTTCGGCATGGTTGGGCTCATTTTCAAGCCTGGAGCAACATCTTTACCCCAGGAACCACTTTCACTAGGTTTCAGCCAGCTGAAGCATCCTGAAAGTCATCATTCGGCTAACTGAGCACCATAGTAGCATTTAAATGCTAAGTTTGGACAAAATGCACCAAAAGTCAAATAGTTAAAAAAGTCAAAAATCATTATTTTAATGATGATAAAGTGACTTGGCATGGGTCCCCATGGTTAATGACTTCACTAAAGTATGAAAGGTGACATGGCAAGCATAAAACTTTGGTTTAATGTTTAAAGTGGTGAATAAATAAAAGGAGAGGTGACGTGAGGAAGGCTTACGCTATCACCATTGGATGAAGTGATGAGTGGGATTGGGAGGGACCCATCCACTTAAAGAAATATAAAAAATTAAACCTTGGTATCATATGCTAGCGAGTGGTGGTCACATGAGGGAGCTTTCACGCTAGCTAGTTTAGTGAGGATGACGCCATCAATTAGGGTTCACGCCAACCACATGAGGAGATTGCGCTAAGCATAAAGGGTGGACCCATCGTGTATTATGTTTTGGAAATAAAACATAATAAGCTATGAGTTAGTGTATTATGTTTTGGAAATAAAACACTATGGTATCGAGCCTTCATTTAAATTTTCCTTCACTCTAATATTCACGCCAAGCCTGCCGTACGACTCACATGGAAGGAAACTCACGCGTGAGGGATTAAAGGCTGCCGATTTGGAGGTTGAGTGAATCTTGGTGTGTTGGCACTGATTGGATGTGTTGGAAGTTCAAGCTCAGTTCAACTCCAGTTCAAGCTCAGTTCAGCTCCGGTTCAAGCTCAGGTTTAACTAAGTTAACTCTGGACTCTCTCTTCAGTTCATAAAGTCCCCCTTGGGGCTTGGTTTTTGTATAAAGAGAGTTGCTTTGCACTCTCTTAGGGATGGAGAGTTCAGCATAGAAACTCTGGTGGAATTTGTAAGCTTCTTTTTGTTAATAAAATATTGAGACTTTGGAGGTCATTTGATGGGCTTTTGGCATTGTGTCTTCATCCTATGTGAAGTAATATCTCTTTCACCCTACTCTTGTATTGCAATTTGATTATTATGTTTATTGAAGACTAACAATCTAGTACTTAGGCTTCTAATCAATTTGCATTGAGTGTTTGTGTCTTCAGGGATTGCATCTAGTAGGAGCTCTCGACATCTAATACCTTCACCATACAAATGTTCCATTATTAATATATTTTGTTTGCAGGGTTGCAAGCGGTTTCGAATATTTCTTTCCTTCTCCAACAAACTTCTATAAAACTCTTTTTGGTTACTTGTTACTAGTCCTGCCCATCTCTAAGATGTGGAAGATCCAAGTCATACCTTTCTCCAAGCCTAGAATCTCCCACCAAGCTTGCCATCTTGCTTTTCTGGCTTGTCTTGGTCTCCTACTTTCGTCTTCCTTCCTTGCTCTCATCTTCTTCCCCTTCTGCTAGTCTTCTCGTCTCACCCTTCCTCATTCGTCCTAGATCCCCTTTCTCTCCTCTTTCTTCTCGTTTTTCTCTTTTGTCTTCCTCCTTGCCTTCTCGTCTTCTTCCCTTCTCTCTCGTCCTACTTATCTTGCCTTCCCTTCGTTTTCTCTTTGCTTCATTGTCCTCTCGTCCATCTTCTCTCTTATGCTTCCTTTTTGTTTGCTCCCCCTTCTTTTGGTTAGTTTAGAGCTTGCATTTTTCTTTGTTAGTTTAGTTTGTTAGTATTGTTAGTGTAGCTTTGCATTAGACCTCATTTCTATAGTTTTAGATCCATAAAGTTTGTGCATTGTTAGATTTCATTCTAGTTTCATTTCCTAGCTTGCATCTTAGATTTAAGTTTGTAGATCTTAATCTTAGATTAGTTTCAAGTTTGATTTATTTTGCTAATGACTAATGGGTGCATGAGTTGTTTGGATTTTTGTTTGTTGTAGGTATTGAGAGGAGAATAAAGTGCAAAGGTGAAGCAAAGAGAGACTTGAACCTAAAACACTTGGAGATTACCCAAAGAAGAAGAGAAACACATCAAGAAACCATAAGGAAGATCCCAAACCCAATGAAGATGGTGCTAAACAAGAAGATCTAAAGCTTCTCACTTTCCTTTTTGTGAAAAAAGTCATAAGACTTCTTGTTCCAAGTTTTTGCTTACTTTTAGTTCCCAAAAGGTTGAAAATCCTCAATATTGTACTTGATTAATAAAAAGGCTAAGTGGGATAAGGCCTCCCACACTTTGTGTTTTCCTTCCCCCATTTGGGGAAGAGCCTTGGGTTGTCCTTTTGTTTGGTTATTAGCATGCTTAAAGTAGTTTCATTTTATGCTTAGAACACTAGTTGCTAGTTCAGTTTATTTTTGCTAAGTTAATTTATTTCAAGTCATTGTTTATTAATATTTTTGAGCTATCACTTGGTTTCCACATTTACAATCTGCTTGTCTCTTAAAAAAAACCAAAGTCTCTTGAACTTGCCATAACCCAAGTCAAGAGCACTCTCTGTCGGAGAGCATAGTTACATTGCATTTTCCTTGCATTAGGCACATAGATTAGTCAAAGTCTCTTCAAATTCTGTCATAAGACAAAGCCAAGAGCACTCTCTGTCGGAGAGGTTCATCTATGTGCTCATAATCAATAAAATATTTCCAACACATTCCCCACAAAATTTACTACGTTGCTTATTCATCATCACGTTTTTTTCAGGTATTTCTTGTTTTTGGGGTAGAGAGGTCCATCAAAAGTATGCAGTGTGGGTACTTGTTGGATGCGGAATCAAATTCCGCATCCAACGAGCTCTCCCGATCGAAATTTGAGTAAAAACACAGGGAGATATGTCGAAAATACGAACAAAAAAAGTAGTTTTTTTTATGACAAATATGTCAATTCAACCATTATGGTTGACTTATTTTATTGGAATTCTATTGGTTCTTGAATTCCAACTCACAAGAACTTATTGTTGGCGCGTTTTCTCATAAGGCCCATTTTAGACCCCAAATTTCCTCTAATGACTGTCGGATCGCTTCGTCTCATGTGGTCTTCCTTTGTGGTCTTGCGTTTCGATCGCAACAGGACCTTCTCCTATCCTCTGCCTCTTCTCGTGTCGAAACCTTGCTCCTCCTCTGGTAAGACCACTTTCTTCCTCAGCTTCCCTCTCAGTCTTGTCGTAACTTGCACCCATCTACCTCGTATCATTCCATTCGTCTCCCCCCTTTCTTTGCGGTATCCACAGCCCCCGCACACCAGAGTTCTACTACTAGAGGTGCATCTTCAGTATGCCTTTTTCACAGACAAGCATCTTGATTGACAATTGCAACGAGAATAGGAACCTACCTCTTGGTCCGTTGAAGAATTTCCTTTCTGCTTCGCTATAGGACTTAGTGGTATCGACCGCAAACTTGACGATATAGCCTTCTAAGATGTTGTCCAACCAGACTTCAATAGCCCACGATGCTTTGTTGTCAGTTTCTTGCAACTCCTGGATTAATTCCTGGGTCCAGGACGTTGGCTCACCTCCTTGAAAATTGTTCTTGCGATAGATAAACCACGCTAACCACTTGTATAGGATGATCAGGAATTCAGAGAAAAAATACTCGTGTGGACCGTCATGTATGTATCTTGCCAAACCACTTATCTGTCATCAATCCAGGGTTCTGATTTTCTGTCTCAGCAAATTCTTGCAGCTTCTGGTCAAACCAGTCTTGAATTTCCGGTCTCGTCGGGTGCCACAACATGTCCTCCCTTCAGTCGCAAAACGGTCCCGGCAACAGAACCATTTGTTGACACAAACCCAACCAACAAAACCCAATTGTCAGGGGTTCCAACTCTGTCGATAGACAAACCACCGCAATCTCCCTGAGCACCGGCCCAGACAATTTTTA
The DNA here is from genome assembly GCA_001517045.1 of Pseudotsuga menziesii. Taxonomy (NCBI): domain Eukaryota; kingdom Viridiplantae; phylum Streptophyta; class Pinopsida; order Pinales; family Pinaceae; genus Pseudotsuga; species Pseudotsuga menziesii. Next base: position 74,339 of record LPNX010362985.1, on the reverse strand, counting down.
CCCTGTCCAACAACACCCATAGAGCGGATGAGGTCTCACCCGAGATGTTCGAGGGAGAGTTGACTGAACCAAGTTTCCGTCGAATAGGGAGGGACAATGTGGCATCAATTTAACAGCTCAGCGCCACATTAATAGATCTGATCATTCACTTAAGCATTAACGGAATTATTCATCATTGTTCTTCATCAGATCGCATCATTCCATTATAAATGCAGTAAACATATTGATGCACAAACAGATCCAGAATAATAACATCATCTAAAGTAGGAAAACATCGCATCATAGATCCATGTTGCACATTCATCATAAAGTCGCAAAAAATAATAAAACAGTAAAACAGATAGACACGGTAATTCAGATCAACTTCCGCCTTGTCATATTATTTTCGTTCAAAAACTTTGGTACTAATCCTACAAATGAGCATAATGATGATAGTTTGGAAGGTTTATTACCTTGTGACCTTTTTTCTGAAGAAGATGACTATGATCATGAGGAGGGATATAGCCAGAGATGGGATACAAGTGAGGAAGAATCCCTTACATCTGAGATGGATGATAACTACGAGACTTTAGTGGAAAATCAAATCTTAGAAGTTTCATGTGATGAGAGTCCTCCATGCTCTCCACCGGATGACAAATATTTGGAAAGTTGGGTCCCATGTGATATCTTTGAAACCCAGCTTTTCGATGAATATTGTTTTGAGTAGAATGAGGAGTGTAGCCAGGGACTTGATACCAGTGATGAGGCATCTCTCATATCTGACATAGATGGCAATGATGACTATTGGATTTTTGTTGAAAATCCAACCTATGATACTTTTGAAAATATTTTTGAGAATCTCACCTATGATGTGTCCAGCGAGGGGAGTTGTTATTCTGAAACTTATGAAAGTTGTAAAGAAGAGCAGTCAGAGTTTTCCTATGATCAGTCGAAGTTGTATTTGAGTATCTATAATGAGGACTTGGAGAAGCAGTACAGTGAAGTGTCCGATATGATGCAACTAACAGAAGATCTTTTTCAGCCATCATCTTCACATATAGATGTTCCTTATGGTTTGGAGTAGTTTTGGGCTTACACATAGAGTTATCAGCAGATAAGCCCTTTTGATGAGTATGATGATCTGCCTCATCATACAGATGTTTACATCAGTCCTATCCAATCTTGGATGGAAGAATCCTGCAAGAGCACCTACTAGTTTGGGAAGAAGTTCGACGACATTATTCATGCCTATGATTCCCCATCCAACCCGTCCATTCTGGATCATCACGCAGGTTTGCATTTTCTATAAATTATGTCCTTACTTTGGTTGGTAACCAAGGACAAGGCAAAACTTTTTTACATTAATAAAATGCTTAGGTGGCTACATTGGATTTATGATTACACCTAACTCTTTTTGTATCATGCTTAGAGTAGGAAAATAGGCTCCTTAAAGTGAGCATTTACTTTAGCATTTTCTTTCTGTACTTAGAAATAAATAAATTTTTTAGTTAAGTTTTTCCTTTGAATAAAGTAACTTTTGGATCATTGACTCTTTTTCATAAAACTTGTGCTACTGAGGTTTTTCTTATCAAGTTGAGATGTTTTTAGAAGATGTGGAAACCAGAGATTCTGGTGTTCTCATATGCTCTCTTTGCATAAGAGACTAGATCGAGCACACGTCCCGCAGTTGGAGCCAGATGTTATCCACTTATTTGTACCATAGTTGGATTAGCTGAGGAGCCGCCATTTGACAAACATGATGAATGTTTGTGTTCCAGTGTATCAGTGATCGGCCTTTGTTCCTAGCCATTTTTGGCTAGTCAGCTTTTGTTTTCAGTAATTATGACCATGGCCCCGCAGGGTTTGTAGTAAAATGTGCTAGTAGGGTGTTTTAAGTGGTTCGGTCTCCTAAGACGTAGAATTTCAACTAAGGTATTCTTGGGAGTTTTTTGCCCTTGTCAATTATGCTTTGCCTATAGCCGAGTATAATCAACGAGGTTTTCTCCCGCTTCCTCCAAAGCTGGAATGCCCGATTTTGAATTCTAGGCCTTGGGGGGTTATTAGAGCCCAACTGAGTATGTATAAAGTTTAAACCTACTAGACATTGTTAGAATAGACTATGGTCATGTCCTAGGTCACTAGGACCCTCAGAAAAAATTCCGGAAAATTTTTACCAGACGCGTCAAAATTTGTATTCTTTAATTTTTTAATTTTTCCTTACATGTGATTAATTATTTTGCTAGCTCAAGAAGGCCATTGTTGGCATGGTAGAATAGTCATTTGTTGTTTCAATTTGGTTGTTTATGCAAAGTAGATTAGTATCTTGATGGACATGAGTAGTTAGTAATACAGTAATACGTAATGTTGATCTTGATTTAATTTTCTTAGCATATTGGCATATGATTTTGATCTCACTTCTTGTATTGAGTTTTGGTGTGTTATCAGGCTTCGTAGATTGTAGAAGTGTGTGAGCTCAGCTGCTTATATCCCAAGCTTCAAGCAACCATATTTTTGAGTTTAACACTTTGTGATTGCAGGACCTACAGGGATCGTTTTCTTTTAATACAAAAAGAAAGCTGGGAGTAGCTCTCTCTCTCTTGTGTTCCATCCACAAGAAAAATTTGCTTTGGTTACCAGTTACTTTAGGAAGCCCTAAGTTTCTTTTTTCTATCCTTTGGATTCCCCTCTCTTGCCTTGTTTGGCTTGCTCATCCTCTTCCCTCTTCGCTGCCCTCTTTTCCCCTTTCTTCACTTAGTTTGCAGCCCTTTTTTTTGTTAGTTTGCAGCCCTCTTTTACCCTTTTGGACAGCCCTCTTTTTGCCCTTTTCCTCTTCCATTTCACAGCCTTTTCTCCTCTCTCTTTCCTCCATTTTTCATCGTTGAAGTTTCCCTTTCTTTAAAAAGTTAGTTTGTAGTTTTGTTTCATTTTATTTTTTGACTAACATATAACATTTCAGTGTTTAAAGATCTTACTTTCAGGAAAATCAAGAAAAGCTCAAAAGCTAAAAGCAAGCTAAGAGCAAAAAGACAAAAACACTTCTCTCTTCTCTCTTTCCCTTTCTCACTCTGCTCATTCAAGAATAGGCAAAAGCATCAAAAACGCATTGTAAAAAGTGAATGAAAAGCAAGTGGGGTAAAGGCTCCCACACCCCTCTTCCCCCATTTGGGGGAAGCTTGTATCGTCCTTTTCATTTTCATGTTTGCATGCTTGTAGAGTAATTTGTTAGAGTAGAATAGGAAAAAGTAGTTTCATTTTTGAAAAGTTTTTTTTTTGTTTACTTTCATAAAAGTTAGAAAAGAAAAGTTTCTTGTTTCCTTAGTTTTAATTAGCTCTGTTTGTTTTTGTTTGATATAATATTGCAAAAAGTAAAAAGAATTAAAATCTTTTGAATTTCACCGTAAGGTGGATCAAGAGTGCTCTCTATCGGAGAGTTTGTTTGCTTTCATTTTATTTCATGTACTTTGATTTTTATAATTTATTAACTTAATTCTAAGTCTCTTGAACTTGCCGAAATCCAAGTCAAGAGCACTCTCTATCGGAGAGCATATTAGTATGTTTGCATCATCCTTGCATTTAGGCATATAGAATAGCTAAGACTCTTGAACTTTTGTCATAAGACAAAGTCAAGAGCGCTCTTTGTCGGAGGGTTTAACTTGTTTTTCTAATAAAATTTGCAACCAACTCACATTCCCCTTTAATTAATTTACTTTGTTGATATCCCTCACCTGCTATGCTCTGCCGACTTTCATAGTTGGGCTCATACTCAGAACGGTGAACGGACTTGTTAATCTCGCAAATAACAACATAATAAAATTCTACCCATAACCAACGCACCAGCGTTGTAGAAAGCATTCAAAGTCAATTCTCAGTAAGGGCGCCGGAACTCCCCGTTGTCTTAGAGTCCCGACTAGCTGGTCAATCCACCGGACACCAGCCTGGGATACTGGACGGGCCGACATGTCTAGAACGGAATAACTTCGAACGCTTTCTCGGTTGGTCTTTGATACCTTTGACAAGCCATAATAAACAAGACCATTAAAATCTTTGAAATAATCTAAGAGCAATCGCATAACACATCGACTAGCATTATTTCGAGACTTGTACTTTTATTTTTCAAGCATCGCAGAGTTTCGACTCCATAAGGCACTGGTTTGTCATTTCATGCTTCATTATCAATCTGGACCATTTGTCCTTTGGTTTATAAAATCTTTATCTGTGAATGCAAATTTTATTTCACAAGTTCTTGATATATTGTTCATCTCTTGATCTAGTGCAGCAACGCGGATTGCTTTTGTCTTGTGTTCAAATTTTTATTTATAATAATTGTAATCATCTTTCATCATAAACAAACTCCTAAACAACACCCGTCGCATCATTGTTTATAAAAATTAACTTAAACACATTGAGCCTTAGAAACTGTTTGTTAGGGACTAACTTCCTTGGCTTCGTTAGGAGTTAGCCTAAACGGAGGAGCTAGGAGTAGGTGACAGTACCTGACTCTGTGCTTGCCCCCAAGGTCACACCTCTCCCACTTTCTCAAGTGAGGAGACAACTTTCGGAATATTTCTGCTGCTGGTGTGCAATCGGTGGACAACAAAGTGTAATGAGTTTATTTACATTTAGAGTGTAATATGTTGAATTGTTCTCATATAGCAGTAGAAATACATTTTTAAGATCTTGATAATTACTTCCTAATGATTTTCAAACAATAATTCCATCCCATTGTTATCATTGAATAATTATTCACTAAAAATTTCAACTTCAAATTGGAGCAGAAAGACAAGATCGTAGAAGGACATCCATGCACAATCGACACAAAGATTTTTTATCCTAGGAAAAACCCCAAACAACTTTTCTTAGAAGAAAACAGTCCAATAAGTTCATCACCATTATTATGAAGAAACCCTAGCACGTGAGAAGAGCGCCCTTCATGGCAAGAAATGCTATTCACAAGAGAGTGATCAGAACCTTTCAACAAGATGCTCCTTTTGACCTTTGCTAGATCTCCTTGGAAAGTGCGCACTAGTGTAGCTAAGAGATGTTTTGTTGATGATAAGAATGAAATGTTTGATCACTCATTTATACGCTTTAATTCACCTTTAATTTCACTATGGGGATGACTTGTACTTTGTGTCTTCAATCTTTATTGGGACTTCTTCAATGCTATCTGGGACTTTTTCAATAGTTCACTTGTCTTCTTGGTTATTTCTTCTTCACTAGAAAGGTTGTCCATGAGCCTTGTTGATGATCATCTCCTCACATGAGCTTTAATGTTGAATAGAGCCACTATGAATTCATAGACACTTCTTAGATTCTATGTCAATTCAACATTAGACTAGACTTGTAAATTCCACAAGGGGATGAAAGCCCCTATCAAATAAGCAAGTCAAATTTGCTCTAATATAGAATAGATCATTCCTTCTCAGAGCAAGCAATGTGAGAGCACACCCTGGAACCGATCTCCCCAGACCATATGACTCAGGATAATGGGAGGACTATCTCTAGCTACCTGGGCCATTCACCTCTAGCCATATGACTCAAGCTCCGAGGGTGAATGTATCTTTCCCCCTTGGTCAAATTAGCATGACCAATATGGGAGAATGTTTGCTCGATGTTGCAAACTGGAGTAAATGATCAACACAATATACTTGATTGCATAAATTGAATAGCGCATCATAACAATGAACGCTTCATCAATAATACACGTTCTTTCAAAAACCATTCTTCATGTCATCTCTCAACATATATTATGCTGACTCTACTCCATGCTTTTTTCTTGTAAGTTTAATATGCCATGACAAAGCATAGATATAGTTAAAGATTTATTTTTGTTCCATTAATTATAAAATAAGGGATGTAAAACAACATAACTACTTACAAATTGTTCAGACCTTTGGTATGCCAACATATATTAACAACCCGTACTTAATCCAATGCTCAGATGACGACTCTTTGTATATTATCACATGTTAGAAAACATCCATTTATGATTGCAAATTAACTAAAATATATACATCACAACAAATATGAAATATTAAGTAAGGAAATTGCATCAAGCACTCACAAAGATTGCAATAAACCCTTCTCATCCTTTTCGTCATGTCTTATGTGTTGAATGGGATTCATTTTCTTTTATTTTGTTGCAACAAGAAAACAATTGAAAATTATTATTTCATGCAATAATTAAAATAGATTTGTATATAAAAAATCAATGATTGCATATGTTTGATGGACATTGTTGTTGGGATGGTTCCTCCTATGATGCAATTATGTTCATTTATTTGACCATCTCCTTGTACATTTTTTTCAACGTTCATATAGGCATGTTTCAGATATTACGTTGTTTGTTTTTCAAAATTTTATCAATATTCCTAAAAAATGAAAAACACAATAAAAAATCGATTAATATTTAGATGAAAATAAATATAGAAAAATATTAATTTGGTAATTTTTTGGACTAGTGTATGTATATTACAAAAAAACATGTTTAGCAATCATTCTTTTTACACGATTTTTTTTGTTATTGTATGTTTTTTCTATTACAAGTTTCATTGGTCATTGCTCTAGAAACATTTGTTATAGTTTATGTATAACTTGATTCTTTGAGTCATTGTATTGCTAAGTTGCAGTAAACTCCACCCGCCCCCCACGTCCCCAGGCTTTTTCCTGCTGGAAACACGGAAACGCATACTCTACAGCATGGAAACGTGTTTTCGTACAGATGGGCGTGTTTCCTTAGAAGGAAACGTGTTTCCTCCGTATGGAAACGCGTTTCCAATACGGATGTGGTCCGAAAAGCCGTGTATCACCTTCTTCAGTAGTAATTGGTAGTATTAAATGGTAATATTAAATTCTTAAAGTAAAAGTGACATTCTCCTTACCTTTCATTTTTTATCCTTTTACTTAAATTTTGAACATTACCATTAATTGTTTCAGGATGTTTGAGAGTGGTTCCAACTTCATTGCACTTCATATGCAAAAGTAGAATTTTAGATCCCATTCAAAATTCAGCAGACTTCAGAGTTTCCCGGATTTCAGGATTACAAAGTTTCCATTAGTTTCTATCATGTGTGAGGGTACAGAATTGAAATTTAATCAAAACGTATCAACCCTTGTATGTACCTTGATGTTGGTGGTGTTGATCATTGAACTCCTTTGTCATGACCTTAATATAAATGTACTCTTCACTTACGCAAAATCACTTATTAAGCATGTGAAGCTTTTTCTACCTTATTTTAATGATTGGATTAGGAAGTTTCATCAAAATTGTAGGGTGTTGAGTTGTTTACTAATGTCCTTGGAAAATCAACTTTGAGATTTGAGTTAGAAGCAAGGGCTAGAGCCTAGAGGAGGAAGGCATAGGGTGTTAATGATGAATAGGATCCCAATATAGGCAATGATTCGCCAACATGTATGATTTATGATTTATGTTTCACATTCATTTTTTTAAATGTCTTTGCTCATATATATATGTATATATCGCATTTCCCTGTTTCCAAAATTTTGGGGGGTCACGTTTCCAACGCGTCCCCGTTTCCCCATTTCGTGCAACTTAGTTGTATTGTAAATGAAGATAATGTCATATTCCTCATACTTTTATAAAAGTTCCACCTCATTAACTTTCAACACCACTCCAAATGAATTGAGAGCCAATTCATCATCATTGGCATCCTTAATAATTTTTATCTTCTTTGGAAGAATTTATGTTCTCTTGCTGTCAATCCCTGCACAACAGTCAACAAATGTAAAATCAAATGTTTGAAACATGTTAGATTATTGTTAAAAATTACATTATAAGTAAAAAGTCAAAGAAAAACTTATTTTTTATCACCTTTTTCTCCACCTATTTATTGTCTTTACATTTCCATAAAGTTTCTATGCTCTTTTCCACTCAAATTCTGCACAATCTTTTCTAGTTTCTTCAAAGTTTCGCTCTACATGTTATGCATTATCCAATACATATCATTTAAACCTACAGATAATTCAAATATATTAAAATTTAGGATAACTTGCCATGTTCTCTTCTTGGGATGTTCGTCCCTCGTGTTTGTTGCTATATGTTTTTTCCTAATCTTATATAAGCCTTCTTCTATCACTAAAAGCCAGTTCATGCGAAAACTGTTTTCAGGTTATCTGGTGCATACAATACTGTAACATGCACGACTGCGCTTAATATAGTGTTATGCATCAGTGTGATGTTATTGTACAGTTGCACCAATAAACACAATAACATTTTAAAAAAACAGTGCCAAAATAGTGCACTTAATACAGTCTTATGTATTGGTATGTAGTTATTGTACAGTGCGCACCATTAAACTTTATAATGTTTTTCTAAAAACACCTCGACAAAATGGTGTTTGAAAGAAAAATACATATGTGTGGTGGTAATATATAGTGCACATCACGAGTCATAAAAACATCGTTTAAAAAAACTAGCAGTGACAGGTTTTGGGATCCAATGCAATAAGTGGTTCATCCAACAGATACCCAAAACCCTATATACAAATACACAAACACAATAAATTTACATTGCCTTAAAAAATTTCATTGTCAAATAGTAGAAATAATAAACCATTAATGCTGGAGTTTTGCAGGAACATAAAATAAAAGATAATTGACAAGAAAACTAGGGTTTGCAGCACTAAAGATAACTCTGAAAATCTTCTATTTTCTTGAAATTACACTGTAAATACTAATAGAAATAAATAAATCAAAATTCTTGAATTTTCTGAATGGAGGGAAATTTTAGATGAATAGAATGAAGTTATATGCCTTCAATTTCTTCTCTACATATTTGTATATGACCTATGGTGATCACTTAAAAATCCATCTCTTAAAAAAAATCACACCAAAGTCTTCCCTACTAAATCTCTCGTGCACAAGTCTCCCCTTTAACTTTTGGCAGAAGAATGGAATAGGAATTAGGCTTTTCTTTTATAAACTCACTTATAGAAATTAAAAAAATTATGTTCATAGAAAGGACATGTAATAACATTTTGCTTGTTAATGTATTGCATTAATTTTGCCAACATGTGTACTTCAAACTCCATTGTGTCGCTTGTTTATGTATTTCATTTGTTAACAGAATATCTAGGTGCAATTGCTTTACCAGCATTTGTATTTCAAACTTCATTGTTAGCATTGATCTTGATGCATTCTGATATTCAAATAAACTATGTTAATTGCTCTTATTGCATCTTCAACGATCATTGTAGTCATAGCAAGAGCACTAATAGTTCTGAGTATATTCAGAGGGGAAGGCCAATAGCTCCTTGTATGCATATATATACTCTACGTGACTCATTGCTAAAATTGTCAATATTTAAAAAAAATAACTAATAGCGGTAGAAGGTGCATAAGAATATAATCACCATTAATACTTTGTCAATTGATATGCATGGAATGCAAATTGACCAGATCAACCCTTTCAGTAGAAATAAATCCATAAGATATTGTCATAACTTCATTCATGAACACCAAACAAGGAACAATCATTGAAATTGGATCATAAAACTAAAAACATGGAAGTTTATACTTCATTGTTTAAAATTTGTACGAACACCAAACTAGGAACAATCATTGAAATTGGATCCATTAAACTAAAAACATGGAAGTTTATTTTCATTGTTTAAAATTTGTATAAACAATTATTAGATCAAAATCAAGATGAATATTTGTATAACGATGGATGCAACATTAATGGGTCAGACTGAGTTTGCATTATATGCGTTATATTATTTTTTATTTAAAGCAAATATACATTGTATCCCCACTTCCAAATATAGAAGAAAGAAAACAATATATCCTATAATTACAAGTTCATTCCTTTTTTTGTTGTTTAAAATTTGAATGACCACCAAGCTAGGAACAATCATTGAAATTGGATCCATAAAACTAAAAACATGGAAGTTTATTTTTATTGTTTAAAATTTGTATAAACAATTAATAGATCAAAACAAGATGGATATTTGTATACCGATAGATGCAACATTAATGGGTCAGACTGAGTTTGCATTATATACGTTATATCGTTTTTATTTAAAGCAAGTATAGTATATACATTAATTCCACATTATTTCTCCTCATTAAAATGGAAGGTAGATATAAATGATTTTATCAAAATAAACCAAATATATATCTTATAGAAAAAGAAAAGAAGCCAATTAAAAAGCTTTGAGATAAATTCATTTATTTACGGCGCCATGAAGGAGCATTTGGTGATGTAATACTAACTCTACTAGGTTAGTTATATTATATTCGTGGTAGAAATATTTCATTTATAGAGTGAAGATATAAACTTTAACGAACCAAAAAAACACTTTCATTTATTTATGGAATAGGAGCATTTATTTGTCTAATGCTAACTCCACCTACTAGGTAGGTTTCTTTCTTAGATACCAGTGATTGAAATAGTTAAATTGTATAGCGAGAGTAGTACTAAACAAACCAAACAATTAATATAACCGTGGTGTTTGTACTAATATTTCATCAAAATATTTTCCAATTTTTGTTTGACATAACAAAGTAACCTATTTCTTTTACAGATATATTACATAATAATCAAATTAAATTGAGTATAAATGTAATACTTATTACTAATTACAAGTATAAATGTTTATGTTTAAAATACATGAATTAGATTTTTTTTTCCATTTTTTATTAAATTGATTCCATAATTTCGTATATCTTATCATTGAAATAGAGAAATATTTATGTTGTGAAAACAATTTTAATATGTACATATTTGAGGTGTATTTAACTTGGATGTGGAATATATAATTTATGTTTATTGATGGTCACATATTACTCTCAAAGTAAGTGGAGACATATACTCTAATGATACTAGGCTCAATGGATATGGTCATGATTAGAAGTAGAGAAAACATCATCTGCAAATATGAATTGGAGACGAAAGGAAGGTGAGGATATATCAAGTTTGTTGTTCGTTAAGGGTTTTTGTGTGGTGAAGCCCTACAAGCTATTTGGATTGAATAGAAGTTTGGAGCTAAGTCACCTAACACGGGGACACGGGACACGAAGGACACGGGGATTCGAGTGTCCGACACGGGCACGGTGACCCCCGGAATCAGGACACGTAGGACACGTTATATATATATATATATAGATATATATATTTAAATATTATATATATTAAAAATATAGACATATAGATCCAAATTTTTACAAATATTCAATAGAAATCAAAATCAATGCACATTTATCCTCTTATCCATAATACTCGAATGTCCCATGGCAAAGGACCCTTCAGAGTCACATAATACTCAAATGTCCAATGGATATTGTAGTATATGATGCATGTCAAAACGAAATGCTCCTCAAACTCCACCTCCTGCAGATGGGATAACTGACATATCCTCTTCACCTGTTCAATACAATGATAAAATTTGACCTGATGTTGGTGAGAGCAAACTCTGAGATGGCTGAATGGAAACTTGAGACCATGTGGCCAATGATACTATGTGTACTCGGGGTGGACAATGGGCCCATCCCCGCACTGCAAAAGGTGTTCCAAGTAGAAGGCCACCTTAGAGAGCAAAAGGCAGATGTTATTCTACTATATGAATGAAAGATTAGTGGTTTTGTTCATATAGTTTTTGCCAAATTATAAGAGGCTCTTTGTGGTAAGCCAACTTTATTTGCAACTCAAGTTAACATTGTCTTCTATAGATGTAAGAAAGGACCGAAGCATTTCTTTGCTCTCTGTGAGAGAAAACAACTGTTTTTCTTTCCATTACTTAGTTTCTTTGCCTTTTCTTTGCTTCTAGTGATCAATTGTACTTTATAGTAGACTAGTGACGCATTAGCTTGATTACATGCCAATTAACTTGTTTATGCATTTTTTCTTGTTTCAGCTGTGAACACTAGTTTGTTGACAATGATAGCTGTGGCTGATTAGTGTACTTAATGAGTTTTTATTATTGTTATCACTTCTTTCTGCAGTAATCTTTCTTAATATTTTACTGTCTAATATATTGAAGGTTTATGGAGCATTGAGATTGTCTGTGAAAAATTGCTAATGTGGAACTCCAAGCTACAAATAGATGGCAAAGGACCCTTCAGTGCACATTTAACATTAGTAATTACACATTTAAATCCTTCAAATCTTCTTCACCTGCACACCAAACACACTTTAGAACCCTCTCCACAGTTGCAAATGATAAAAAGAAAGTGAAATTTTTGATTTAAAGCAATTCTGGGCGTTTTTTTAGTGGAAAAAGTGTCCTGTTTTCTGGACACGCACTGACAGTCCTCGGACACGCATGTCCGAAAACAGGACATGCTCGGACACGCGTGTCTGAAAACAGGACACGCTGCAAAGACGTGTCAGACACGTTTTGTCAGCGTGTCTGTGTCCGACATGCGGACACGGGACACGCAGGCCCTTTTGGACGAATCCGGTTTCATAGGTTTGGAGCAACTTCAAACATGTGCTTTGGATATATGGTGTGTAATTATTTCATTTTTGTTATTCAAACCATTTCTTACAACAACAAAGTAAAAGTAGTGAAAACCTCAAAGAGTGTGCTACAATCAACTCTTATTCTTGACATTTACAATTTCAAAAATATAAAAAACTAGTGATCCTATACATCATTACAAACATTTATAGAAACATCTATTGGTTATGTTTTTATGAAAATGTATCATTATTTCTATGCTATGTGTTTCACACACATGCACACATTGATAAACTATAATTTGCTATCTCGTTAAGCACCATAAGTATCTCCATTTGAGCTTTACTTATTGATTCAACTTAGTTAACAATTTATATATTATGGATTAAAGTAGACTTTTATCGTGGTTTTCTGATTGGATTTGTGATGTACAGGAGTAGTTCAGATCCATTTGAGGAACCAGATTGTGAGGCATTAGACATTTTTGTAAATGAGTTGCTTTGTATTGGCAAAGGTATTTGAAGGTCTATTTTTGTTGCTCCTTATCTTTTATGAATGCTTCATATATTACTTCATAGAACAAATAATTACATCATGGAAGAGAGAGAATTACCACACTTAAACAAGGTAGGCTGGAAATTCCTTCCCTGAAAAGTTTATGTTACCCCTCATGTGGCATGAGGGCTTGATCCACATTAAAGGCCATTGGCTTGAGAGACAATTTGTTAATGCTCTGATACATACTTAATCATAGAGCATCACCTTTTTGGGCATCTTCATTTTAGATATGGAGGCTTGCATATTGCATTTGAATCTTGATGGAGCATTAGGCTTCATTAGGGTATTTTAATACTATACTGCTGTTCACATTTTGTAAAATCCTACTCTGTTCTGCTCCATTGGCAACTCGGCCTGCCTAGTACTGTAATACTGATTGAACCTCTGCAAATTTAGAAGGATTTTTATGGTATCCTAAGTGTAGAGGCTGCAAAACCATCAAGTAGGTTGTTATCTTGCTTGGAAGGACTTCTAGATTTGAAACTGATTAGCTGCCTTTTGTTGCTGTCATAATCACAAGTCTCCACATTACTATTTGTTTGGTTGAAGCATGCTCTCCAAATCTGAGTTTTCCTTAGTAGCTTGTCACTGGGCATCATCTTATTGAATCAAATCTGAATAGGTCACACAGTCCATAACACTGCGAATTCTCTTTACTGTTGATGACTTGTTTCTTGGATTAGTATGCATCTCATAATCTCTTCCTTTCTACATTGACAAGTCTAACTTCAACAAGACTTTTATGCACCTTATCTTAGACCATTACAGTATTGGGTTAAAGACTTGATCATTACGACATTTGAAGGTGATTCAATAATGATATCCTGCTGCTAATATTTTGCAAAGTCATACTTTGTTTTACTCAATTTCAAATTTTGCATCTTTATTCTTGTAGGCCAAAAATAGTGAATTGGGTATTAGGCACTGACATCTCTGTTTCCAATTGTGACAATAGAAATCTCAACTTGGATAGGTTTTCATTGGAATCTTATCCTGAGTTTGGTTTGCATATTGTTGTCACAAAATGTGGCTGTCTCTGTATTGGAAGAGATTAATGACCACCATACCTGTGAAACCTTGGGACTCTTCCCCAAAGTGTCATGCCGAGCAGAATCCCCTTTCTTTAGGCTTCCTGGGTCTGTGGATAACAGACCTAGACTAGCCACGGGAGGTGTCCCCAGTCCAACTCTCCTGGTTACTTGCTTGCAGAACCAGCCCTCAAACAGTAGTTGAGGGACCGAGTTTAAAAGAGAACAAGACACTTGGAAAGCTCTAACAGGTAATGGATTTAGCACCCTAGGGGGGACTTGGGGTTTGACAAAGGACTTGCAAATGTGAAAATGAAGCCCCAAGAAGCAACACAAGCAACACAAAAGATGCCAAAAAGAGAAGTGCAGATCACTTGGGTAGATGTAAGACACACCCAAATTACTAGACTTGAATGGATGTGACTGCTATGAGGATTTGACTATGTAAATGAAATAGGGGCATCCTCAAAATAAATTCTAAGTGCATAGAATAACAGGTGCCTTACTAAGTTAGTGTCAAGGTAAATGACCCAGCTCTTATAATGGACGAAACTTGAAACTATAAAGCAATATAGAGCTCAAGTATGATTGTTATGGGTAGATTTAAGGGGCTGGTATGAGTTAAGGACCACCTTGACACTGTTAGAATTCCATATGCTAAGCTAGATTATCAGAATTTAATTTCAATTTCATAACAAAAGCATATAGACAGGATCACTGAAAGAAATAGAATCACAAGAACAACACAAATTTATCACAATGAAAACATTGAAAGCCGGAGTGGTCCCTATCGGGGAGATTTTCTCTTGTCTTCTGGAACTTCCTGGGAGGTTGATACTCCCTCTTGTTTCCCTTCTTGAAGTTGGGTTGACTTCTTCTTCTCTTGGAATGAGTGGTTAGGGCTTGATCATCCTCCTTTAGTAGGGCTTCTCTATTTGCCACTCTAGTCTCCTCTTGAATACAATCTTCCCATAAAACATCAAACTTCATGCTTTCCTTCTTGGCACACATCATCTGGATGAATGACTCCCAAGTTCTAGTGAGAGCATTGAGAGCAGTCATGACCATCTCATCTTCATCAAGTTTGTCTCCAATGGATTCTAGTTTTCTTTGATCTGAGAGACCCTTGTGAAGTAGTCCTGGATGGATTCTCCATGACTCATCTTGGTGCTCTTCAGTTGAGCTCTTAGATTCATCTTTCTGTTGATGTTTCTACCCTCATACATTTTGGATAGGGCATCATACATTTCTTTCGGAGTCTTCTTGGATGACACTTGAGGGATCAAGTGATCCTTGATAGGGTCAGCAATAATCCTTTGTGCCCTAATCATATCCTTCTTGTGCTTCTCCTTAGCTTCAGCTTCTTCAGGTTCTGCAACTTCCTCTTTGATATACTTATCAAGATCATTCTCTTGGAGAATGAGGCCAATCCTGTATTTCCATGCTCGGAAATTCTCTATGCCTTCTAGTTTGTCCTCAAGCTTTGTGCTTGGGGCCATCTTGTCAGAAAGTCACAAAAATTGAAATTCTGCGGAATGAGAAACTGAACTTACCAGGAGATGCACTTGACTGAGGCGAGTTAACTGGTGTGCTTGGTTTCTAGAGATCTCAAGTCTTCACCTTTCAAATCTGACTTGAGAGATTAAGCACTGCAGCGTCCATCATTTTTTTGGTTTTGCAATTTTCTGGCGCAACTGTCAAACTAGGGTTTGACTTTCTGGGAGATCTACTCCTCCAAAAACTTCAATCCCTGGCTCAGAAGATGCGCTCTGGGAGGGCGCAACTTTCCATGCAAGCAGTTTTCCAAAACTCCAATTTTTTCCTGAAACCCTAATTTCTTGTCGGGGAGAGAGAGGGGGCTTTTTCTCTTGTGAAAGTTGTCCTATTCAGGTTAGCTCTGATACCATGTTAGAATTCCATATGCTAAGCTAGTCTATCAGAATTTAATTTCAATTTCATAACAAAAGAATATAGACAGGATCACTGAAAGAAACAGTATCACAAGAACAACACAAATTTATCCTGGGAAAACCCTAATGGGAAAAACCCAGCAAAAGCTTCCTCAATATAGATGCCCCAAAAGATAAGGTAAAACCCCAAAATTGATCTTCCTTCTCCTTCCAGCTCTCTCTCTCTCTCTCTCTCTCTCTCTCTCTCTCTCTTATGCGCTACACAAGTGAGTGTGTGTGTTCAAATGAGAAGCACCTCACCTCTATTTATATTCTTTCGTTCACTTGACATTTAACCTAGTTATGTAGGCTCGAGTAACCACAACTAGACTAACTTAATATAATAACATATTCCGGAGGGGACTTCCTCATGACTCTTATTAATTCTCCCGATTAGGAACATCGGGGTACAAAGAAATACAAATGATTCTCCCGATAGAAACATCGGGGATCAATAAAATATATATAGAATATTCTTCGAAGTTACAATAATTCAACAGACACAAAATATACCCTGTTGCCATGTCAAAATTCAGATCTGTACTCTACAGGACAGCAACTTAAACATGCATGAAAGGGGAGAAAAATATAACCAAATGGCTAAATATTGAATTTAGAGACCAGTGCCTATCCTAGGGGGCAATATGGAGTCACTAACCACAAGTCTTCACTAACAAACAAATCCCCGAAAGACAATGAAAGCCACAGCCATGAAAATAATTTAAAACTCCCCAACATGCAAACACAACAGAGAGAAAATTGTGTAAATTAAGGACTAGTGGAATTCCAACAGAGATGAAATAGAAAGAGAAAACCTCTTACCTGGTTCTGATGGTTGATGAAGTCACCCACCCCTTCCTTGCAGCAACTGAGATGCTTCTCAGTCCAAAGAATCTTCTCTACCATCTGGGGCGCACTTGTTTTCCACAAATCTCCAACCTGTAATGCAAGAATCAGGATTAGCAAGAGATAAACACGATGCCAAACTGATCTAACACTACAAACTGAAGTAACTGTTATCACATATACATTCTGCAGCTGGGCTACCATGATGCAGCATACAGACTTGTCTCTTTTTCTATTCCGGGCTATTTTGCACATGAGGTATTAGCATGGATCTTTACAACTTCAGTTATTCCAGAGCCTTGTTCATTGGATTTTCCTTGCCAGGACTGAGATTCAGGGATCCATTGAGATGCTTTTGGTGATGATCTAGTTCATTGTAGCAGAGCAGCAAATCAGAATTGGTACACACAGTTATAGAGGGGCTTATCAGTTGGAGACAGGTATATTTGGTGTGATCAGGTATGCACTTCCTTGGTTTGATTTTGCTCTATGATGTATGTCAGATACCTATGCTTATCATGTTAGGATGATTATGGTGACCTATGCTTATATCTATTGTTGCTTCAACTTGTGTTATGACTGATCAAGAAATTTGATGTGAAAATTGTGTCTCATGCCATGCATGTACAAATTGTAAACCTTGGTGCTAGGAGTTCATCCATCTTTTATTTTATTCCATGACTTACACTGATTGAGACTTGTAAGATTGAAGATCCTTTTCCCCATTGTGACCCCTATGTATGATAGACTCCATGTTACTTTGTGTCTCTGACTATGAAGTATGTCGCTTGACCAGTGTGGTTGGGATCACAGGGTAGTTCTTCTTTAGTTCTCAAATCAAGTGCTCCATCATAACAGTGTTTCTAAACACTAAAGCACCGGAACGCATATAAGCTATATCTAAAGGATGCAAAAAGTATAAATGTTTAAAAAGTAGTCAGTGGGAAAGAGTTTGAGCACTCATTCCTTGTATAATGTAAGGCTCAATCTTCCCTCCACAGGGGCGGCAGGGAGAAGAAAACCCGTCTGGGCTATGGACTACTCACTAGCAGTGGGGCTAGGCCTTAGTCATTTACTAGAGCCCAGAATGCTTTCCAGGGCACTTGCTCTTGTAGGCTGGCTACTATCTTGTGAAATGTAAAGTGATTTGAAAAGGTTAATGGTCAAAGGATGAGCACTCACTCCTTGTATAGTGTTCGGCTCATGTGCCCCCACAGGACATCAAGGTGAGACTAGCTTGCAAAAGTTGGTCTTTGTAAGTACCGGAGCTCAGAAGGCTTCCGGGGCACCTGCCTTTGAAGGTTGACCTACCTTGCAAATAAAGTGCAAAGGAAAACTTGTTAGAGTCTAAGGGAAGCATATCCAAGTACTTTATCCAATTGTGAGACAACCTCCATCCCCTATTGTTATCTGTCATACACATGCCACCTTGGTTGAGTGTATTATTCATCATTCGGATAGATCACTGAGTCAAAGTCAGTTAAAAGTCATTTCCCTTTGCCTTAACCTTGTTCTTCCATCCTCACCCATCTGTAGCACATTGTTTACCCTTTGTAAGTATGGCATGAACAAGCAGATTTTCTGAAAGTTCTAAGATTCTTCAGAAGCACAGGTACATCTTACTATTATTATTATTATTGGTCGCCATCATTATGAATAACTGATTTAAGTTAGGCTTTGATATACACCATTGGAGAATTTCTTATCTTGGATGGTTGGAGGATCATATTGATACAGTATCTCACTTTGATTTTGGGTACTTTGACCTGGTCAACTCAGTTGACCAAGTCAATCACGGTTCCCAAGGCAGTGACTAAAAAAAGCAACATGATCTATATTTGTTCCAAACATGCCTAGGACCAATACTGCGGTTTCAGTTTTGAGAGTTTGGCTGGTTCTCCAGAAAAGTGATTATTATCACTTAATTATTGGCCAAATGATCAAATTATATTCCAGATGGCAATATGATTGGTTCTTCTAGAGCAGAGCAATGTTCCACCGTCGAAGATGTTTAAATCTCGACCGTCGGATGATAGTTGGTTAGAATGTGGGCACACTCTCTAGCTATTTACGAGAGGTGACCCCCCCCATTGTATTCATGAGCTTTGGCACCGGAATTTGAATAAAGAGATTTTTGTTTAGGATTACATTGAGTTTTTCTGATGTGTTGATGATTTGTTGATTTCTATTGCTATTCTTTTATACTAAGTTTATGTCAGGATAGATCTTGTATATTTTGTTGCACCCATCCATCTGTAGGTTGAAGGAGGTGCATTGAGGAAAGCACATTGGTGGGGAGACTCACTTTGTGTCGGCTCTTGGGTTTCGTGTATAAGGGAGTGATTTTTTCTCGATGATTTTTCATTTCCCGTACTTTCTTTATGCTACAGATCCCATTCGTTTGTCTTGTTGATTGATCTTTTTGGTTGGACAGGTTGAGAGGGGCGCTAGGGTCATTGACGAAAGCATAACCATTTAAAGGTCTTCCTCGGAAACTCTCATTTGATCAAAAGGACAGCATTCTTCATGGGCCATTATCTGTGATAATTCTAGCTAGCACATCGAATCTTGTGATAATCCTATCTTCTAAGAAGTCCATGACTATAGCATCAGTTGCCTTCTTGGTGGGTATTGCCTCTACCCACTTGGTGAAATAATTTGTGGCGGTAAGTATCCAAGAATAACCATTGCTTGAATTGTCTTTGAAGTTACCGATGAAACCAAGCCCCCACTATTGGAAAGGGGTTTGGACTACTATTGGTTTTAAGGGCAAAGCTTTCATCTTTTTCTTCCTAGTGAACAACAGACACTAGGGGCAAATTCTGACAAACTTATGCACATCTAAAAAAATGTTTGGCCAATAGTAACCTGCTCTAAGGATTTTGTGGGCGGTTGTTCTTGCTGCAAAATGTCCACCACAAATTCATGCATGGAACTCAACCATGAGTCTCTTGGACTCAGGCTCATCGACACATCTAAGTATTAAGCCGTCCAGGTTTCTCCAACCTAGACCATCATTTGTTAAACAATACTTAGTTTCTTTTAACCTTAATGCTCTGCGTTTATGGCCAAGTAGGTGATCAGGGCACGTAAGGTTATGAAGGAAGAAAATGATGTCTGAATACCAAGGTTGTTGCCCTAGTCTCTGAAGCTCGTCTGATACACTTTGTTCTGGATTACTATTTTGACAAATCAATCTTAAAGCTTTTTCATTCCCCTGGGTCAACATCTTTGCAAGCCTTTGTCCCTTAATTAACTTAGTGGGTTTTATTTCTAAGTCATATTCCTGAATCTTTGAAACCCATTTACCCCTGATGCCTAGACAAACCTGCTGAGACATGATGTCTTTGACAGCTGCATGGGGTACATAACCAATGATTTTAGAGTATCCGAGATAAGTTCTAAAATGTTTAAGGGACTTGACAAGAGCATAAGCTTGCTTTTGCATGGAAGTGTATGTTGATGTATTTGTAACTTCGGAATGTATTCACTTGTATATTTCATATATTGTATTTCATTGGTCCCCGATGTTCCTATCGGGAGATTCATTAATGTAATCAAGTCATGTGAAGTCATAGAGATTAACCCTCCTTTGTAAGTTAGGGGTAAAGTCCCCACAGTTGTGGCCACTAGGGTTATTAGACTCTCTTAGAGAAGTCGGCCCTGGTAAGTTATTGTCAAGTCGAAAACTAGTATAAATAGAGAGTGAGCCTCTCCATTTGACACAAACACTCACCCAACTATAGCGCATAGGTGAGAGAGAAAAAGCTCGCTCAAGTGAGAGAGAGAACAGTTGTTGGAGATCATCTTTTTGTCTTTAGGTTTTACTGCTGCCATTGGTGCTCATTCTATCTATGAGGAAGTTGCGGGGTTTTTTCTTTATGGTTTCCCCGAGGAAAATCTTTGTGTCTATTGTCTCTTGTGATTGATTGTTGTGCATGTTATTCTCTCCGATAAGATCCTAAGATCATATTGCTTAAATGATAAAGTTCTAACATGGTATCAGAGCTAACCTGAGAAGAATACACTGTGCAGCTGCGAAAGCTAGGGCTTCTTATTTTTTGGGTCTCTCTCCACAATCCATCAGCAAAAGGAGGCTAGGTTGACTCTCCATTGAAGAGCGCATCTTTCGGTTGAAGCAGAATCTGATTCTAAGCTTTTTCAGTTTTTGACCTACCACTGCATCAGGAAATTAGGGATTTTCACAGAAGTGGAATTTTTGAGTGAGCCCAACATATGATTGATCTCCCCATCAAAATCGAAGTTTCGAGACAAAAATCGAGGTTTTTGGTTAGGTAGAACTTCGGGAAAGTCAAACCCTAATTTTCCCTGGAACCAGAAAATCAGCACCGCAAAAGATCAGCTCTAGATCCAGTTTCAGCTTCTCAAATTGGTAAGATCTAAATCTTTTGAATTTCCATTTGAGGTTCTCAGTTAAGATGTCTCATGACACCGAGCTTGATGAAAAGTTTGAGGGAGCTGATAACTTCTGAGCATGGAAGTATAGGATCTCACTAGTTCTTGAAGAAAATGAATTGGACTCTTACATCAGTGAAGAGATTCCAGTTCTAGAGGGAGATAAGGCTAAGGTCTTACACAAGAAGAACTTGATCAAGGCCAAGAGGATTATTGTTGATTCAATCAAGGATCACCTCATACCACAGGTGTCCTCCCTAAAGACACCTAAAGAGATGTTTGAAGCCTTGACTAAGCTGTTTGAAGGGAAGAACATAAATCGGAAGATGACCTTGAGAAATCAACTAAAGAATGCGAAGATCTAGAATGCAGAGACCATACAGTGATACTTTACAAGGGTCTCCCAGATCAAAGAACAACTTGAAGCAGTAGATGAAGAAGTAGAGAATGTAGAAATTGTTATGACCACCTTGAATGGTCTCCCTAGGTCATGGGACTCTTTCATTGAAGGGATTTGTGCTAGAAGAAAGCTAGTCATCTTCAGTAGACTGTGGGAGGTGTTATCCACTAATTTTGCACTTAATGGATTTTTCGGTGAGCAGTTAGAGCATTGAACAAGTACACTTGTTCAATGGTCAGAATTCAAAAGTCCGCCAGCCTTTTTCTGGGAGTCTATTCGAATTTTTTTGTAAATACATGTTCATACCCCGTTGGGGAAATTGTAAAAAATGTCCTAGCATTTAAATTTTTACAAAAGGCTCGGCTTACCGGACTTTAGGCATCAAGCCAACTAGCCCATAGTGTTTTTTGTGTTGCTTATTATTGTCTGTTGAACAAACGACCAATAATTTCTGACTTTTTCACTCGCTCCTCCAAAGCTGGGTTAGTTGTCTTGATGTTTCGGCCTTGGGAGGTTATTAGAGCCTTCGTGTCAGTGTTTTTTGTCATGCTAGGCATTCCGATTGGGTTGTATGAACATGTACTAGGTCCCCCTAGAGTTTCGTTTAATTCCGAGAAAAAATAATTTTCTCCATTTTTTAAGCCATTTTTTAATGGTTTAAATGAGAAACTTCAAAATGTAATAATTGGATGATCCGGAGTCAGTTTTCGGCATGGTTGGGCTCATTTTCAAGCCCAGAGCAGCATCTTTACCTCAGGGGCCACTTTCACCATCAGTCGGGCAACCAAAACATCCCGAAAGCCATCAATCGGCTAATTGAGCACCAGAATAGCATTTAAATGCTAAAATTGGGTAGAATGCACCAGAGTCAAATATTCAAAAAGTCAAAATTGAATATTTTATTAGTGAAGGGTGATTTGCCATGGGTCTCTATTGATTCACAACCCACTTCATAATGTATTAGCATGAATAACCTTTGGTTTAAGTTTGAATTTTAAATTAATATGAAGGGAGGATGACGTGAAGGTGTCTTAGAGTCTCACGCTAGCATGCAATGGTGTGGTTGGAGGCTAGCGAATGGATTGGGGTGGAGCCCTCCCCTTCATTGTATATTTTTTAAAACCATTTCCAAATCAAATTTTTCAAAGGTTTAGAGGTGATGTCATGCTAATGTTGAAAGTGTGAGCATGGCTACACAACTAAGGTGTACACCCCCTCTATCCACGTCACAATAAGAAATAAAAACTCGTGGTTTATCTTAATGAGTTTGCCATACATTGGTTTTATTATAAGCTACTGAATGATCAAGATGAATCACATCATTGAATCCGTACAGATGTGGCTAGCGAATAGATCACATGTGGTAGATCGGGTGCGATGGTACTAAGTGTGGGCTCCTCTCAACTAAACCCATGTGTTTCATTTTAAAACCATGATTTAACATATCACGTGGAGTGTTATTTCTCCACTCCTTTCCCGTACGGCTCGCATGAGGAAAAAGCCCACGCATGTGAAGGAAGTCGATGAGGAGGTTTGACGCCGAATTGATTGGGTGTGTTGGTAGCTTCAGCTCTTGTTCAGCCCAGTTCAACTCCGCTTCAGCTCAGCTTAACTAAGCTTGATCTCTAGTTCATAAATGCCCCCCGGAGGCTTGGTATTTTGTATAAATAGAGGTGCTTTGCACTCTTTTTGGTGTGGATAATTTTTGTAGAGAAACTCTGGTGAAACTTTGTAAATGTTCGTTGCTTTCATGCAACCATTGGAATAAAAATAAAGGCTTTGGAGGCTAATGTGATGTGACATTGTGGATGATTGTACTTGATGGATGAGGTATTGTTATTTTAATTTTCTCTTTCTTGTCAGTTTGAGATTATGAATCTATGCTTTAGAAGGCTTTTTCAAGCACATAAGAACAGGTATTTATAATTTTCAAGTTATCTGTTTATTGATTTACTTTTAGAGATCGAAAAAGAGCATTGTTTTATTCAGTTATATTTCATGCTACTTTTTTATTTCAATTTATGAACAATACATGATCTAATCCTTTGTTTGGCAAGTCTATGAGTTGTAAGTTTTGCAGATCATTTCATCCTACTAAGCAGAAGTTTGAGCTCAGCTGCATCTTCCTCTCTTGGAGTCAAGTGCAAATTTCCAATAATTACTTGCTATATGAGATCCAATTGTCTTTTAAAGATCCACAGGTTTAACTGGTTTCTCCCTACTTTTATTCATCTTTTGAAGTAAAAAATCTGATTTTTGGGTTAGGCAAGGTTTGGATCTTAAGTTACATTTTTTTCACCAAACCGTATGCCCTTGTTGGCTGTCCTCTTTGCTAGTTTGCAGCCTTCTTTCTCTCTTTTCGCAGCCTCTCTCTTCACGTCTTTTGCAGCCCTCTTTCAATTTAGTTTGTAGCCTTCTTCACCCTTGTTTGCAGCCCTCTTTTGCCTTTGTTTCAGCCCTCTTTTTGCCTTTTTTTCTCCTCCATTTCGTAGCTTCTTCTTCTATCTGCTTTCCTCCATTTTCATTGTAGAAGTTTAGTTTCTTTTAGAATTAGTTTATAGATCTATATTTGTTTTATTTTTGAACTAACATATAACAAGTTAGTGTTCAAAGCGCTTGTTTTCAGGGAAGTCAAAAAGAGCCCAAAGGCCATAAGCAAGCAAAGGAACAAACAAAGAGCGAAAAAGACAATAACACCTCCCTCTTCTCTCTTTCCCTTTCTCACCTTGCTCATTGAGGAAGAGGCAAAAAACATCAAAAAACATTGTAAAAAAATTAATAAAGAGCAAGTGGGATTAAGGCTCCCACACCCCTCTTCCCCCATTTCGAGAAGCCTGTATCGTCCACTTTTCATGTTTACAATTTCTTTGTTTTTTGGCTTGTAGAATAATTGCTTAGAATAGATTATGAAAAGTTAGTTTCAATTTCTGAAAAGTTAGTTTTTGCTTTTCATAAAAGTCAAAAAAGAAAAAGATTCTTGTTTTGTTTAACTTTATTGAAAAAAGTAAAAAAGAATTAAATCTCTTGAATCTCATCGTCAGGTGGATCAAGAGTGCTCTCTGTCGGAGGGTTTGTGGTTATCATTTATTTCATGCTTTTTTTTTTCCTTTTTTAATTTGTCAACTTAATTCTAAGCCTCTTGAACTTGCCGAAATCCAAGTCAAGGGCACTCTCTGTCGGAGACCATACTAGTTTTGCATCATCCTTGCATTTAGGCATATAGAGTAGCTAAGACTCTTGAACTTTTGTCATGAGACAAAGTCAAGAGCGCTCTCTGTCGGAGGGTTCAATTGTTTTCTAATAAAACTTTGCAACTCACATCTTCCCCCTGATTAATTTACTTCGTTGCTATTCCTCACCTAGTATGCTTTGTCGACTTTAATAGTTGGGCTCGTACTTAGAACAGTGAGCGAATTTGATAATCTCTCAAGTAATAACATAATAAAAATTTTCTCCATAACCAACGCACCAGCGTTGTTGAAATTATTCAAAGTCATTCTCAGTAAGGGCGTCGGAACTCCCCATTGTCTTAGAATCCCGGCTAGTTGGTCAATCCACCAGACACCAGCCTGGGATACTGGACAGGCCGACATGTCTCGAACGGAATAACTTGGAACGCTTTCCCGATTGGTCTTTTGATACCTTTGATAAGCCATAATAAGCAAGACCATTAAAATACTTTAAAATAAACCAAGAGCAATCACAAAACACATTCACTAGCACTATTACGAGACTTGTACTTTCAGTATTTTCAAGCATCTCAGACGTTTGACTCCATAAGGCACTGGTTTGTTTTTCATGCATCATTATTTAATCTGGGCCATTTGTCCTTTGGTTTTTCTCAAACAAGATCTTTATATGTGAATGCTAGTTTATTTCACGAGCTCTCGTTATATTGTTCATCTTTTAATCTAGTGATAGCAACATGGATTGTTTTTTGTCTTATATTTATATTTCAGTTGATAGAATTGTAATCTTCATTCATCATAACAAACTCCTAAACAACACCCATCTGCATCACTTTCATAAAACTTACTTAAACACATTGAGCCTTAGAAACTCTTTGTTAGGGACCACCCCCCTTGGCTTCATTAGGAGTTAGCCTAAACGGAGGAGCTAGGAGTAGGTGACAGTACCTGGCTCTGTGCTTTCCCCCAAGGTCACACCTCTCCCACTTTCTCAAGTGAGGAGACAGCTTTCAGAAGATTTATGCTGCTGGTGTGCAATCGGTGGACAACATCTTTTGGCGGCGTTGCCGGGGACAAATCTTTTTGTTCCTGGACGACCTTTGTTTCTTTTTAGTTTTTTACCTTTTTCCCCCTTTTTGGTAGTTTTTTTAGTCCAATCACTCTCCGGAATTAGACTTGAATCCACCTGGCAACTCCACTGTCAGTTAACACCTCAAGGTATTCGACTAGAAGAAACTCTGAAGATTTACTCAGTTTCATCCTTGAGCCTGAAAAGGTTTATAGGAGGAGACTGAACAAACTAGCTTCTTGTAGGATCCTTGTAGAACTTGGATCTGAGTCTGTTTCAGACATCCACCTTTTATTTCAAGAAAACTTAGAAAATTTTCAAAACAGTAATTGTTTCCCTAACACAATGGGTGAGTTTTTTATTCAGCTCAATTTCACTTAGATAGCAGGTCAGCCCCATGACATTCCCGAAAAAGCTATTGATAAGCTCATGACTTTTAATGACACTGATTCCTCTATCTCTGCTGAGCAACACATCAAAAAAAATTCTAGACATTGTGGTTCTTATGTTAGGGGTACTGGCAGACATGAAGATGTTTACATGACCCTTTTTGCTCTATCTTTGGATGGTAAAGCTAGAAATTGGTATGACAATTTGCCAAACCACTCTTTCACTACCATGGCGGATTTCAAGTTTGCGTTCCTCAGAAAATTTGGCAGCAAAAAGGAACCTAGACATCTAGTGGCGGCGTTGACTAGTATGAAGAAATCTGATACAGAAGCCATGGATGAATTCAACGATAGGTTCACAGAGTTATCAAATTCCATCCCTTCTACTTATGCTCCTCCTATAGCTTCCACTTTGGATTATTACATAGAAGCATTAAGTGGCAAAATCCAGTATCAGATAAGAGACAAGGAGCCCACCACATTGCTTGAAGCTCAAGGTTTGGCTATCAAAATTGATAAAAACATGCAGTCTTTAGGAGAGTCAAACATCCAGGGTTACTCTAGATCATCAACTCCTCTGAAAGCTGTGGAACCTAAAAGAAAAGAGCCATCAAACGAGGCATATGAAAAGAAGCTCATGGACCTAACAGAAAAAATGCAAGCTATGGAAAGGAAGTACTTGGCACATATTAAAGAGGTTCAGAATCGGGTCATAACTATTGAAAGAACTCAACCTCCACCACCTCCTAGAACCTTCCCTGCAAAACCAACATGGCAAAGAAGAAATCCTAACCATGAACAGAGGCCTCCTCATCAGTTAGAGGCTGCTAAAATGGTTGAAACTTACACGCCATTTTGTAGGGCATGTGAAGACCTTCATGGAGAATCTTCTTGCTATTATGCATGCTATGTTCAGGAGCATGGTTTTCTAGAGGGTTGTGGTCCTAAAGCATCATCAATCGAGCCTGAGCATAAACTATGTAGGTGACATGCATGATATTTCCGGAGAAATTTGGAGAGAGGAAAAACAATATTCAAGAGAGCCTGAGTACATTAACGTAGTTGGACAACTCCATCCTGTTACCACAGAAACCTGGGGTCAAGTCGAAGATTATAGTCAACAATTGGATAACCTCACTAAAAACTTTGGTATTAATCCTACAAATGAGCATAATGATGATAGTTTGGAAGGTTTACTGCCTTGTGACCTTTTTTCTGAAAAAGATGACTATGATCATGAGGAGGGATATAGCCAGAGATGTGATACAAGTGAGGAAGAATCCTTGCATCTAAGATGGATGATAACTACGAGACTTTAATTGAAAATCAAATCTTAGAAGTTTCATGTGATGAGAGTCCTCCATGCTCTCCACCGGATGACAAATATTTGGAAAGCTGGGTCCCATGTGATATCTTTGAAACCCAGCTTTTCGAAGAAGATTGTTTTGAGCAGAATGAGTAGTGTAGCCAGGGACTTGATACTAGTGATGAGGCATCTCTCATATCCGACATAGATGGCGATGATGACTATTGGACTTTTATTGAAAATCCAACCTATGATACTTTTGACAATATTTTTGAGAGTCTCATCTATGATGTGTCCAGCGAGGAGAGTTGTTATTCTGAAACTCATGAAAGTTGTAAAGAAGAGCAGTCGGAGTTTTCCTATGATCTGTCAGAGTTGTATCTGAGTATCTGTAACGAGGACTTGGAAAAGTAATATAGTGAAGAATAAGATGGGGAGCAACTAGTTGAAGTTTTTTCTCAGCCATCGTCTTCACATATAGATGTTCCTCATGTTTTGGAGCAGCTTGGGGCTTATACAATGAGTTATTATTTGATAAGCCTTGATGATCAGCATGATGGAGTAGTCAAATTGCCTCATCATCCTGATTTGTATATCAGCACTATCTAGTCATGGATAGAAGCAGCTTGCGCGAGCACCTATCAGTTTGGGAAGAAGTTTGACGACATTATTCATGTCTATGATTCCCCATCTAGCCCACCCATTTTGGATCATCACGCAGGTTTGCATTTTCTGGAAATTGCGTCCTTACTTTAGCTGGTAACCAAAGAGAAGGCAAAACTTTTTTATATTAATAAAATGCTTAGGTGGCTACACTGTATTTATGATTACACCTAACCTTTTTTGTATCAGGCTTAGAGTAGGAAAGTAGGCTCCTTAAAGTGAAC
Organism: Pseudotsuga menziesii; assembly: GCA_001517045.1. NCBI lineage: Eukaryota > Viridiplantae > Streptophyta > Pinopsida > Pinales > Pinaceae > Pseudotsuga > Pseudotsuga menziesii. The sequence goes on along the minus strand of LPNX010362985.1, from coordinate 45,905 downwards.
CTTTACTTTAGCATTTTCTTTTTGTACTTAGGAATAAATAAAATTTTCAGTTAAGTTTTGTCATTCCTTTGAATAAAGCAACTTTTGGATCATTGGCTCTTTTTCATAAAACTTGTGCTACTGAGGTTTTCTTGTCAAGTTGAGATGTTTTTACAGGATATGGAAACCAGAGATTCTGGTGTTCTCGTATGCTCTCCTTGCATAAAAGACTAGATCGAGCACACGTCCTGCAGTTGGAGCCAGATGTTATCCACTAATTTTTCGGTGAGCCGCCAGAGCATTGAACAAGTACACTTTTCAATGGTTAGAATTTAGAAGTCCGCCAGCCTTTTTCTGGGAATCTATTCGAATTTTTTTGTAAATACATGTTCATACCCCCTTGGGAAAATTGTAAAAAATGTCCTAGCATTTAAATTTTTATAAAAGGCTCGGCTTACCAGACTTGGGCATCAAGCCGATTAGCCCAAAGTGTTTTTTCCCTTGGTTATTATTGGTTGTCGAACAAACGACCAATAATTTCTGAGTTTTTCACTCACTCCTCCAAAGCTGGGGTAGTTGTCTTGATGTTTCGGCCTTGGGAGGTTATTAGAGCCTTCGTGTCAGTGTTTTTTGTCATGCTAGGCATTCCGATTGAGTCGTATGAACATGTGCTAGGTCCCCCTAGAGTTTCATTTAATTCTAAGAAAAAATATTTTTCTTCGTTTTTTAAGCCGTTTTTTAAGCCATTTTTTAATGGTTTAAATGAGAAACTTCAAAATGTAATAAATGGATGATCCGGAGCTCGTTTTCGGCATGGTTGGGCTCATTTTCAAGCCCAGAGCAGCATCTTTACCTTAGGGGCCACTTTCACCATCAATCGGGCAGCCAGAGCATCCCGAAAGTCATCAATCGGCTAATTGAGCACCATAATAGCATTTAAATGCTAAAATTGGACAGAATGCACCAGAGTCAAATATTCAAAAAGTCAAAATTAAAGTCAAAATTGAATATTTTATTAGTGAAGGGTGATTTGGCATGGGTTCCGACCCACTTCATAATGTATTAGCATGAATAATCTTTGGTTTAAGTTTGTATTTTAAATTAATATGAAGGGAGGATGACGTGAAGGTGTCTTAGAGTCTCACGCTAGCATGCAATGGTGTGGTTGGAGGCTAGGGAATGGATTGGGGGTGGGCCCCTCCCCTTCATTGTATATTTTTTAAAACCATTACCAAATCAAATTTTTGCATATCGCTTGGTTTCAAAGGTTTAGAGGTGATGTCACGCTAATGGTGAAAGCATGAGCATGGCTACACAACTAAGGTGTACACCCCCTCTATCCACGTCACAATAAAAAATAAAAACCCATGGTTTATCTTAATGAGTTTGCCATACATTGGTTTTATTATAAGCTAGCAAATGATCAAGATGAATCACGTCATTGAATCCATACGGATGTGGCTAGCGAATAGATCACGTGTGGTAGATGGGGTGCGATGGTACTAAGTGTGGGCTCCTCTCAACTAAACCCATGTGTTTCATTTTAAAACCATGATTTAACATATCACGTGGAGTGTTATTTCTCCACACCTTTTCCATACGGCTCGCATGAGGAAAAAGCTCACGCATGTGAAGGAAGCCGATGAGGAGGTTTGACGCTGAATTGATTGGGTGTGTTGGCATTGATTGGGTGTGTTAGCAGCTTCAGCTCTTGTTCAGCCCAGTTCAACTCCGCTTCAGCTCAGCTTAACTAAGCTTGATCTCTAGTTCATAAATGCCCCCCGGGGCTTGGTATTTTGTATAAATAGAGGTGCTTTGCACTCTTTTTGTTGTGGATAATTTTTGTAGAGAAACTCTGGTGAAACTTTGTAAATGCTTGTTGCTTTCATGCAACCATTAAAATAAAAATAAAGGCTTTGGAGGCTCATGTGGTATGACATTGTGGATGATTGTACTTGATGGATGAGGTGATGTTATTTTAATTTTCTCTTTCTTGTCAATTTGAGATTATGAATCTATGCTTTAGAAGGATTTTTCAAGCACATAAGAACAGGTATTTGTGGTTTTCAAGTTATTTGTTTATTGATTTACTTTTAGAGATCGAAAAAGAGCATTATTTTATTCAGTTATATTTCATGCTAATTTTTTATTTCAATATGTGAACAATACATGATCTAATCCTTTGTTTGGCAAGTCTATGAGTTGTTGTTTCGCAGATCATTTCATCCAACCAAGCAGAAGTTTTAGCTCAGCTACATCTTCCTCTCTTGGAGTCAAGTGCAAATTTCCAGTAATTACTTGCTATATGAGATCCAAGTGTCTTTTAGAGATCGACATGTTTAACCGGTTTCTCCCTACTTTTATTCATCTTTTGAAGTAAAAAGTCTGATTTTTGGGTTAGGCAAGGTTTGGATTTTAAGTTACATTTTTTTCACCAAACCGTATGCCCTTGTTGGCTGTCCTCTTTGCTAGTTTGCAGCCTTCTCTCTCTCTTTTCGCAGCCTCTTTCTTCACCTCTTTTGCAGCCCTCTTTCACTTTAGTTTGCAGCCTTCTTCACCCTTGTTTGCAGCCCTCTTTTGGCCTTTGTTTGCAGCCTTCTTCACCCTTGTTTGCAGCCCTCTTTTGCCTTTGTTTCAGCCCTCTTTTTGTCTTTTTGCTCCTCCATTTCGTAGCTTCTTCTTCTATCTGCTTTCCTCCATTTTCATTGTAGAAGTTTAGTTTTTTTTTAAATTAGTTTATAGATCTATATTTGTTTTATTTTTGGACTAACATATAACAAGTTAGTGTTCAAAGCTCTTGTTTTCAGGGAAGTCAAAAAGAGCCCAAAGGCCATAAAGCAAGCAAAGGAACAAACAAAGAGCGAAAAAGACAAAAACACCTCCCTCTTCTCTCTTTCCCTTTCTCACCTTGTTCATTCAGGAAGAGGCAAAAAACATGAAAAAACATTGTAAAAAAGTTAATAAAGAGCAAGTGGGATTAAGGCTCCCACACCCCTCTACCCCCATTTGGGGGAAACCTGTATCATCCACTTTTCATGTTTGCAATTTTCTTTGTTTTTTGGCTTGTAGAATAATTGCTTAGAATAGATTAGGAAAAGTTAGTTTCAATTTTTGAAAAGTTGGTTTTTGCTTTTCGTGAAAGTCAAAAATGAAAAAAATTCTTGTTTTGTTTAACTTTATTGCAAAAAGTAAAAAAGAATTAAAATCTCTTGAATCTCATCGTCAGGTGGATCAAGAGTGCTCTATGTCGGAGGGTTTGTGGTTATCATTTATTTCATGTTTTTTTTTTCCTTTTTTAATTTGTTAACTTAATTCTAAGTCTCTTGAACTTGCCGAAATCCAAGTCAAGAGCACTCTTTGTCGGAGAGCATACTAGTTTTGCATCATCCTTGCATTTAGGCATATAGAGTAGCTAAAACTCTTGAACTTTTGTCATAGGAAAAATTCAAGAGCGCTCTCTATCGAAGGGTTTAATTGTTTTCTAATAAAATTTTGCAACTCACATCTTTCCCCTAATTAATTTACTTCGTTGCTATTTCTCACCTAGTATGCTCCCGACTTTCATAGTTGGGCTCGTACTCAGAACGGTGAGCGAATTTGATAATCTCTCAAGTAATAACATAATAAAAATTTTCCCCATAACCAACGCACCGGCGTTGTTGAAAGTATTCAAAGTCATTCTCAGTAAGAGCGCTGGAACTCCCCGTTGTCTTAGAATCTCGGCTAGCTAGTCAATCCACCGGACACTGGCCTGGGATACTGGACGGGCCGACATGTCTCGAACGGAATAACTTGGAACACTTTCCCGGTTGGTTTTTCGATACCCTTGATAAGCCATAATAAGCAAGACCATTAAAACATTTTAAAATAAACCAAGAACAAGCGCAAAACACATTCACTAGCACTATTACGAGACTTGTACTTTCAATATTTTCAAGCATCTTAGACGTTTGACTCCATAAGGCACTGGTTTGTTTTTTCATGCATCATTATTTAATCTGGGCCATTTGTCCTTTGGTTTGCTTAAGTAAAGTCTTTATCTGTGAATGCTAGTTTATTTCACAAGTTCTCGTCATATTGTTCATCTTTTAATTTGGTGTAGCAACGTGGATTGCTTTTCTTCTTATATTTATTTTTCAATTATTAGAATTATAATCTTCTTTCATCATAACAAACTCCTAAACAACACCCATCCGCATCACTTTCATAAAATTTACTTAAACACATTGAGCCATAGAAAACTCATTGTTAGGGACTACCCCCCTTAGCTTCGTTAGGAGTTAGCCTGAATGGAGGAGCTAGGAGTAGGTGACAGTACCTGGTTCTGTGCTTTCCCCCAAGGTCACACCTCTCCCACTTTCTCAAGTGAGGAGACAGCTTTCGGAAGATTTCTGCTGCTGGTGTGCAATCGGCGGACAACAGGAGGAATGCTCACAAGAAGAAGCTCGAATAGTAGCCCGAGAAGAAAAGATTGGAAGTGAAGATCAAGCTCTCACAGTACACTCCAAGAAAAGCAGAAAGGACTATCATCATCCCAAAGGTAAGCATTCTCACCAGAAAGATAACCCTAGAAGATCTAACAGAGATCTATCTCAACTCAAATGTTTTACTTGCGATGAGAAAGGACACTATGCCAGAGATTGTCCTAGAAATAAGTCGAACTCTCACAAGAAGAAGGACAAAAGAAAACATCATGCTCACACTGCAGAGGATGATGATCCTCCCAGGAAAAGAGTCAAACAAGAAAGTGAAGATTCTTCAAGTGATGAAGAGTGTGTTCTGATTTCTTCCCTCATGGGAACTGTCACGCATGAAAGCAATGATTGGCTTATAGACATTGGGGCTTCCAAACACATGACAAGATTCAAGGAATCCTTTGTGAAACTATCCGAATATGAGTCACCTCACAAGGTGAAACTTGGGGATGACTACTAGTATCCCATAAAAGGTAGTGGTGAATTCTCCTATAATCTAGACTATGGGAAGTCTATGAAGATGAAGGATGTCTTGTTTGTACCAGGACTAAAGAAGAATCTCCTCTCCATATCTGCATTGGATGCAAAAGGCATGAGGGTTGCATTTGTAGATGGCCAAGTCCTTAGGTGGCCAAAGGGAAAGACTATAGATGATGCAGTAGTGATTGGAGAACGAGGGAGGCTTATACAAACGAAAGGGCCAACCAGAACAAGCATTAGTCCATGACTCAATAGAGCCAAGTGAACTATGGCATAGAAGGCTTGCACATGTGCATTATAGGGCACTACCACTTGCAAGCAAAGCTGTTGAAGGTCTCCAGAAATACAGGCAAAGCATGAAGGTGTTTGTAAAAGATGTGTGAAAGGAAAGAACACAAAGAAGACATTTCCAAGTAGCGAGAGCAAGGCAAAAGGAATCTTGGAAATCATCCACTCTAATGTATGCGGTCTAATGTCATCCAGTTCATTGAGTGGGTATGTATATTATGTTTCTTTCATTGATGATTTTTCTAGGAAGACATGGATATACTTCTTGAAGAACAAAGATGAAGTATTCAGCAAGTTCAAAGAATTCAAAGATTTGATCAAGAACCACTCAGAAAAGAAAATCAAGACCTTTTGATCAGACAATGGCGGAGAATTCACATCAAATGAATTCAACGAATTATGCAGAGATTCAGGGATTAAGAGGGAGTTGACCACTCCATATAATCCACAACATAATGGGGTTGCAGAAAGGAAGAATAGAACGATTATGGAAGCTGCAAGGGCAATGCTTCATGATCAAGATCTTCCCATGCATCTGTGGGCAGAAGCTGCCAGGACAGCTGTGTATGTACAGAACCGTACTCCACACAAAGTACTCGAGAACAGGACACCTGAAGAAGTCTTTTCCGACAAGAAATTAGACGTTAGCCACCTCAAAATATTTGGCTATCCAATGTACATACACATTCCAAAAGAAAAGAGGACGAAGTTAGATCCTTCAGGGAAGAAGGGTATATTTGTGGGATATAGTGAAAGCTCGAAGGCTTACAAAATATACTTCCTAGGATTCAAGAAGATCGACATAAACAGAGACGTAACATTTGACGAAGACTCGGCTTACAACAAATCCAGAAAGAAACCTATTGAAGACCCTGAAGAAGCAGAAGCACCTAGAATTCAAGATACAACTATGAATGATGCAACTCAAGGAGAAGATCAAGAAATAGAAGAACCCCAGGAACCTGTAGATCCACCCCAAGAGAAGAATCCTCACAAGAGGAAACCTGCATGGGTACGAGAGGATATCCAAGGTGCAGAAAGATATGGGGCTCCAGAAGAAATGCACAGAGAGGAAAAGAACCAGGTCCTACTCCGGTTATGTAGCCCTACTATGTGATATCATTGATAAAGAACCTTCCAACTATGAAGAAGCGGCAGAGAAGAAAAAATGGAAGGATGCTATTATCAAGGAGTACCAGTCGATCATGAAGAATGATGTCTGGGATGTTGTCCTAAAACCAGAGGGGAAGTCTGTTGTGACTTCCAAGTGGATCTACAAGATCAAGCATGCTGCAGAGGGTAGCATAGAGAAATATAAAGCAAGATTTGTGGCTCGTGGCTTCTCCCAGAAAGAAGGAATAGATTATGAAGAAACGTTTGCACCTATATCCAGATACACTTCCATCAGTCAGTACTTGCCTCTGGCCGCACTAATGAAATGGGGGATACACCAGATGGATGTCAAGATTGCCTTCTTGAATGGTGTAGTGGAAGAGGAAGTGTATGTGGAGCAGCCACTCGATTTTGAGACACATGAAAGGGAAACTCATGTGTGTAAACTTAAGAAAGCCCTGTACGGTTTGAAACAGGCACCCAGGACATGGTACAGCAGGATTGACAGCTTCTTGACTAGTTTGGGCTTTATCAAGAGTAAAGCAGATTCCAACCTTTACTACAAGGTTGAGGAAGGGAACCTAGTGATACTCCTACTGTATGTAGATGACCTGTTTGTAACGGGTGAGGATGGGTTGATTGCTGATATGAAGAGGAAGCTTGTTACCGAGTTCGAGATGAAGGACTTGGGTATGATGCACTACTTTCTAGGCATGGAGGTGTGGCAGAATACAGATGGAATCTCCCTGGGACAAGGGAAGTATGCAGTAGAGATCCTGAAGAGGTTCGGGATGATGGACTGCAATGCCATGACCACACCTATGGCATCGAACCTAAAGCTATTGAGTGATGCTTCATCAGAGTCTGTTGATGCTACGATGTATCGTCAGATGATTGGGTCCTTGATGTACCTAACAAATACGAGACCAGATATTTGCTTTGCTGTGAACACATTGAGCCAGTTCCTAACATATCCGAGACATGTTCACCTAATTGCTGCAAAGCATATTCTGAGGTACCTAAAGGGTACAGTTGATTATGGGCTCAAGTATGAGGCGAATCAGAAGATTAACCTGGAGGGTTATGTTGATTCAGATTGGGCAGGTAGTGTCATTGATAGGAAGAGCACTTCGAGATGCCGCTTCAATATGGGATCAGGTGTGATCTCTTGGTTTAGCAAGAAGCAATCCTGTGTAGCACTAAGTACAGCCGAAGCAGAGTATGTCGCAGCTTGTTCGGCTAGTTGTGAGGCAGTGTGGCTAAGGAAGTTACTATCTGATTTGTTTGATCTCCGGTAGGATGCTACTTGTATATATTGCGACAACCAGAGTTGTCTGAAGTTGTCGGAGAACCTGGTGTTCCATGACAAGTCGAAGCATATCAAGATCAAATATCACTCTATCAGGGATATGGTGCAGAGAGGAGTAGTGAAGCTCCAGTATGTTGCGACAGACGAGCAGATAGCTGATGTGTTGACCAAGCCATTAGCCAGTGTGAAGTTTGAGTACTTCAAGGAGAAGTTGGGTGTTCTCCAGATCGAGGTTCCTTCCAAGGGGAAGTCATTAGTCCGTGAGCCCTTCTGACATGGTGGTAGGCGGAGCCTCCCATGGTCAGATGTAAGTGCAGAGCCCTTCTGACATGGTGATAGGATTGGTTCCTTCCATGGTCATATGTAAGTGCAGAGCCCTTTTGACATGGTGATAGGATTGGTTCCTTCCATGGTCAAATGTAAGTGCAGGGCCTTTCTTCGGATGGTAGATACCATGCCGGAGGATGTAAGTGTTGAGCCTTTCTAACTGAGTCAGGTATAAGTGTTGGGCCTTTCTAACTGGGTCAGATGTAAGTGTTGGGCCTTTCCTCGAATGGTAGATACCATGCCGGAGGATGTAAGTGCTGGGCCTTTCCTCAGATGGTAGATACCATGCCGGAGGATGTAAGTGTTGAGCCTTTTTTACCGTGTCAGATGTAAGTGTTGGGCCTTTCCTCGGATGGTAGATACCATGCCGGAGTATGTAAGTGTTGGGCCTTTCCTCGGATGGTAGATACCATGCTGGAGGATGCAAGTGCTGAGCCTTTCTGACTGGGTCAAATATAAGTGCTGGGCCTTTTTGATTGGGTCAGATGTAAGTGTTGGGCCTTTCCTCGGATGGTAGATACCATGCCGGAGGATTTAAGTATTGGGCCTTTCTGACTGGGTCAGATGTAAGTGTTGGTCGTTTCTAACATGGTGACAGGCTAGGCCTCCCATGGTCAGATGTGAGTGTTGGGCGTGCCTTTCTGACATGGATGTTGGATGTGTTCCTCCCATGGTCAGATGTAAGTGCTGGGCGGGCCTTTCTGACATGGAATGTCGGATGTGTTCCTCCCATGGTAAGATATAAGTGTTGAAGAAGATGAAGACCTACATGGAGGCTAGGCCTACAACCAGCATGAAAAAGGGTTGGCTCTGTAGAACTTCTTGTGACGAGTATAATTGAGAGATAGCACCATTTGATCGAGATAGCAGAGCAGTGATGATGATGATCCAACTTTGATAATGATCCAGTGATGATCCAGAGAAGAAGACTTGTGCTGATGAATTGTGTCAAAAGAATACCTTCCTAGTTAAGAGGGAGTGTTGATGTATTTGTAACTTCAGAATGTATTCACTTTTATATTTCATATATTGTATTGCATTGGTCCTCAATGTTCCTATTGGGAGATTCATTAATGTAATTAAATCATGTAAAGTCATAGAGATTAACCCTCCTTTGTAAGTCAGGGGTAAAGTTCCCACAATTGTGGGGCACTAGGGTTATTAGACTCTCCTAGAGAAGTCGGCCCTGGTAAGTTATTGTCAAGTCATAAACTAGTATAAATAGAGAGTGAGGCTCTCTATTTGACACACACACTCACCCAGCTATAGCGCATAGGTGAGAGAGAAGAAGCTCGCTCAAGTGAGAGAGAGAACAGCTGTTGGAGATCATCTTTTTGTCTTTGGGTTTTACTGCTGCCATTGGTGTTCATTCTTTCTCTGAGGAAGTTGTGGGGTTTTTCGTTTATGGTTTCCTCGAGGAAAGTCTTTGTGTCTATTGTCTCTTGTGATTGATTGTTGTGCATGTTATTCTCTCAGATAAGATCCTAAGATCATATTGCTTAAATGATAAAAATCTACCAGTGTACTTTAACTCTGAATTTTGCAAGGCTCTACTCATAAAGTCTATAGGTTGCTCTTTCCCTTCACTATTTTTCTGAAGCAAAACACCAGCAATGGTGTCTTCCGAGGCGAAAGAGAAAATTTGAAACTCTTTGGAGTAATCCGGACTAATTAAGACAGGTGATCTAGCATATTTGATATCTCTGAAAGCATTCTTCCCTTCCTCTGTTCACACAAATTTAGCATCTTTCTTTAATAACTTTTGTATAGGTTTCATTAGTTCTGCTAAATCTGGGATGAATTTCCTTATGAAATTGATCTGACCGTTGAAAGACTGGAGAGCTTTTAAATTCTGAGGCAAGGGGACCTTCTTAATGGCTTCTACCCGTTCAGTGTCAATCTTGACCCCATTCTTGGAGATGATGTGTCCCAACAACTTGTCTTCGTCAACCCCGAAGATTGACTTGGCAGGATTTAAGGAAATGCCATATTTACAACATCTTATAAATACCTTCCCGAGATGACTTATGTGGTCAGATCTTTCTTTCGAAAAAACAGTTAAGTCATCTTGATAGATTTCGATCACTTTGCCTATGAGTTCTTTGAAGGCAAGGTGCTTATGAGTTATTTGAAGGCAAAGTCCATGGCTCTCTAGAAAGTGGCACCTGCATTTAATAATCCGAAAGGCATTCTTAAAAACTTGTAAGTGCCCCAAGGTGTGGTAAACATTGTCTTATGTTGATCTTCTTTATTTACTAACACCTAGTTATATCCAGAAATGCCATCCAACATGGACATTATTCTCGAACCTGGATCTCTTTGAAGTAATGTTTCCATGTCGGGCAATGGGTAATTAATAATTATCCTTTAGGCACGATGTATTTAGATTCCTGAAATCTATACATATTCTAATTGACCCATTCTTTTTTCTAACAACAACTAAGTTAACTAAGTTGGAGCACCATGATGAATGTCTTGTAGGTGTTATTATCCATGCTGCTAACATCTTCTGTAACTCTTTCTGAACAATAGGGGCCAACTTAGGATTTATTCGCCTAAGTTTTTGTCGGAAAGGTTTGACCTCTTTAGCCTTTTCTTTAAGGGGAATAGTGTGTTGAAACACGTCTTCCCGATATGCTTTAAGTTCATCATAACTAAAGGCCAACACATCTCTATATTCTTTGATTAGATTGATTAAGTTGTTCATTTCCTTTTTCGAAGTACCTTTTCCAATTTTTATTAACTTGGGGTCTTTTTTTGTACCTATATTTATTTCCACATAATCCCCAATTTTTATTGACTCTTTTTTATTTTTATCATGATCCTGTCTATCAAACAACTTCTCAAAAGCTATAAGGCTACTTGGAATGTGATTCTCAAATTATCCTCATACTCTTGATACTCTTTACCCTCCTGCTGATAACTGATCTCACAACCTTCAAATTCCTGGAGATTATGGATGAATCTTAAGAGTTGTTTATCATCATTAAATACCTACCAGTGATCTACATTATCAGGAATTGAAGGCCTGGAATTTATTTCCTTTTTGCCATTCCTAGTAATCATCTCATCTGAAGGCTAAAGGGTGGATGCTGCTACTGCCAACTTATCCGCTAAACCATTCATTTCCCTAGGGATTTTTTGAAGATTGAGTGCATCAAACCAGTCCATGGTATCCCATATAGCATTCCTATACTTCCTTAGTCTATCACTTTTACACTGATACTGATTCTTAAGTTGGAGGATGACCAAGTCTGAATCACCTTTTATGTTTAACATTTGTATGCCCATGCCCTTAGCAGTTTCTAACCCTAGGAACAATGCCTCATACTCGGCAACATTGTTTGATGCTTCAAACTCCAATCTAAAAGCAAAGTTGTAGACTTTATTAGGAGGAGAAATAATCACTATGCCCGCACCCTTTCCAGCTTTGGAATAAGCTTCGTCAAAGTACATTTGCCAAACTTCATCTATCTTTTCATTTTTAATATTTTCTTTAATAGGGGCCATGAAGTTGGACAAGATGGCATAATTTCCAAAGCTGTCAGTGCAATGCACAAATTCATTTCCAGGCTTCGTAGGATTCTCTACATGTCGCTTTCTTTCCTTTTCTCTGTGAAGTATAACCCTAGTGTTTTATGATGCAGGTATGGTTGCGTATATACAATCCATTTGGATGTGTCCAACTAGAGTTGCAGCCTACTTTCTGGACAAAAGCATTCCCCAATTATCTGGTACATCGATTACTACAACATCCATTGCCATATCGATGTCAGGATACTTGGCCAATTTGACATGTAGGTTTAATATTATCCCTACCACTTCAACTTTTCTCGCATCCATTGCACAAACATTATGGTAGGGTCATGTGATCCTTAGATTTAATTGTTCCATTACTTTCCTTGTGATTACGTTTGATGAAGCACCTGAATATAACATGCAGTTATGAAGGAGAAGATCATCAACTAAAAGAGAGACATAGAAAGGCGGGTGATCCTCCCTTTTTGGATCAACACCGTGAAGGACTATGGGCATATCTACGAGGACAACAAGAAAATCTTCAAGGATCATGGCATTATTACTTGGAAGAGCAGTTTCTTTGACAATATTATGATTACTTTCTAAAGCTTTCAACAATTTTTCTTTCTAGCCAGGAATCTAAAGGATGTCAGTTGCATAAGCTGAAACTTTAGCAATATTTAACCACATTCCCATGTCAAGTTTTGATTCTACAACAACCGAAGGGTTTATAACAGGAGGAATTGTTACCTTAGGTTTATATTGTTTAGTTGGTGTAGACTTCTCCTTTCTCTGATAGGTAGCTCCTTTAAATCTAGCATTGCTCATTTCTAAGACCTTTTCTTGGGTAGGCATTTCACCATAATTCTGAGTAATGAAATCATTTTCCAAACTATAATCTACGGCTTGTTGCCAATGCCGGTCTGCCAAAGGATAGGTTTGGCCTGTTGCCCACCTATTTCAACTAGGTGGCAACTTCATGTACATGGAGATGTACATAATTGTACAAATTGTACCTTGGAAAAATCTGAGGATTTTTCACTTCTGCAAGGCAGTTGCCCCTTTGTAAAACGAAATGTCCGCTCCCCTGCGTGGGAAATTTAATGTAATTATATGTGCTAGTGTGGGTCATATGATATGGATGCCACACCATGGAACTGGTTGTTAGGGAAGTCCCCTCATCGAGTGTTTTTTCCCTTTCCAATTAATCTTGTTGTGTGAACGATTTTAATTGGTTTGGTTTTTCACTCAAAATCCTCCAAAGTGGTGACGGGCGTTCTAACAGTCAAGTCCATGGGGTGGCTAAGGGTTCAAAATGTTGTTCGTGACCATGCTAGACATTTGTATAGAGTCTTGCGGAGTTTTGTTGTTGTATTTTTATTAATTTTTCCTAGTTAATTAACTTCACCCATTGGTGGTTAATTAACTTAGTTTTGATGTAATAATGTAATTGCTCAAGCACTGGCACTTTGTAATAGGGGCTATGAATGCAAGGTAAAATTGCTATGAAACCCCCTAAGCCACTGCTTCGAGTCCCATGACATTCTGACAAGCAGTTGAAGAGATAGACCATTTTTGGCTAGGCAAGGTCTATTTTTCCCAGGGAATTAATTAATCTCCCTAAGTCAAAAATTCATATTATTTGATTTTGAAGGAAAAAATCAAATAGTGCCATGGTAATTTTATTTGGGGGGTCCTAAGCCTAGGAAAATTTATTCCAAATTTTTTCCACCCCCCCATGGCCAAGATATAATTTTTCCAAGTTTATTTTTAATTTTTCCTAAGTCAAAATTGGAAAAATTTTAAAAATATTAATTTGAAAAATTAAATCTAAGGTGAAATATGTATTTAACCTAAGTCTAAAGGTTAAATGTTTTTTTGGAGCAAATGGCAAAGTCAAAGCCAAGTTTAGAGACTTAAAAGTGGTTTAAACCCTCACTAAGAGGGGCGCTAGTGTAAAAACCACCATTAAAGGGGGACGTCTAGCCATTTGTGACTCATCTTAAGTGGAAAACCCTCTAAATGTGGAGCGCCCAAGCTAAAAAGGCCTCCAAAGATAGCGCTAGGATAAAAGACCCCCACATTTGGAGGGCGCTACCATTTTAGAGGGGCGCTTCATAAAATAGAGAGGCGCTAGTTTAAAGGGGCGTCACAAACACAAAGAAGGGCGCTAGCATGGATAGAAGGGCGCCAATTTTGGAGGAAGGCGCCACATTTTGGAGGGCGTCTAGCTAAATATGGAGGGGGTGCCTAGCTTGGGCCCACATTAAATCTCAAAAAATTCATCAAAGTGATCTAAGGGGACGTTTTGGTCAAAACCCTAGATCTAAGGGTGAGGATGGGCTGAGGCATGGATCAAGCACTCAAGCCATGGATTAAAAGGCAACTAAGCCATTTGATTGGTTGAGAATGGTAAAAGTCAAATGCCCTAGATCTAGTGGTGGAGATCTAATCTAGATCTACATCTAATCTTGGCCATTGATCTTTAAGGGGTTGGGGTTGCTCCTCAACTATATAATGAGGGTCTCACTCCCTCATTTGACAACTTCTCTCATGCCATTGTTATGCTGCCGGAATCTTTCCCTACTCTCTTCTCATATTCTCTCAAGCATTTGGCCCAAGCCTCTTGCCATTTTTGTATTGGATCTTGCCCTAGTTGGGCTGTAATAGAAGAATACTTTGGAGGAATATTGTGCCGTCATTCTACATGTCATGCATCTTGTGGTGAGGTAACTTGTATTGTATTTATTTGATTTGCATTTGTATTAGCTTAGATAGCTCTCCACAAAGTATTTTGTGGAGGGATTTGTAAGTAGAAGTATTTCTGCTTTCATTTGTGAGTTTTTAATAAGATTTATCAAAGTATTTTGGTAGATTTATTGGGTACTCACCTCTTTGCTTACATTTGCAGCTCTCTTATAAGTTTATTTACAGGTTTTCCAAGCCAAGAAGGGCTCCTCCAAGTGTTCCTTTTTTCAAATTTTCAATTCGGCCATTTTTCTTTTCCTAACCTGAAACTGGGTTTTATTCACTGTATAGTGAATATAACCCTTGTTTTAGGGCCCTCATCCATTATATATTAGTATAGGCTTATAAATCTGCTGTCTATATGTTATTTTCACCCTAAAAACATTCATTTTCAGCCACTAAAATTTCTGTTTTTTCCATTTTTTAAAGTTCAGATTTTTCTGTAAAATTTCTGGGTTTTACACTAAATTGTTTTAACTTTCTGTTTCAGTTTTCTGCAGTAATTTCCAGCAAGTAAATTGCTGAATTTTTGCAGGTTTTATGCATAGAAAGAGGGGGTTATGCTGCCCTAAATTGCCCAGAAAAACCTAGCAAAAATTTGGTCCAAAAGAGGCCCTAAACTACACTTCTTCTCTCTCTTCTATTACATTGTAAACCCCAAATGAGAAGTTCTCTTTGGGGTATTTCTCTGCTGTAAATTTGTATAAGTAGTTGCTTAGAGTTAGTTTTTTATTTGCAAGTTTTATTTCAGTTTACCCACCTATCTCTGTTACAGACCACCATCTCTGTAACAGAGATTGTTGTGAGGTTAGTTTAAGTATTTTTTTATTTTATTTCTGTTTACCCACTATCTTTGTGACAGACCACCATCTCTGTCACAAAGATTGTTGTGTGGTTAGGACATTGCTTTAGTTAGTTGTTTTTCCTTTTAACTTTCTGTTCTAGAATTTCTATTTTGCGATTGAAGGGGTAACCATACAACCCACCTATCCGGTGTATCCTCTATCCACTTGTCATCTCCCTTTAGGGACTTCAAGTTGGATATGAAAAGCAGGAGAAGTGGGGGCTTAGTTAATTAAAACAACAACTTTCTTTCTCTGCTACAATCTTCACATTTTATTTTTCAGTCCAAGATCAAATACCAGCACCTCCCATAAGGGATACCGCTTGGTTGATCTTGTTGATAATTTAAAATTAACCTTGTATGCTAATCACCAAGACTTAAAATTAACCCCTAAAATTAACCAACAACAACTTCACTATTTCCTGTTCCTCTATTCGGTTATCACCCTTCGGGGTACTCACGAGATACGACAGGGGATAGAGAAGTCTTAGTTTAATAGGCATCCTTCTAGTTGTCTTTCCTGTTAATTAAAAACAGTGACTCGGAAGCGACTTGGGGTAGTAGACCGTGGGGGGTCTCTAGGGGTTTTACGTCCTCCTTGTTGAGCGCTGGGGCATTGGGGTTTGACCTGGGAGCTACGGGTGGGCTTTGCTCCCACTTTGTTGAGCGCACCAGCATTCCCTCTTTGACTTGAGAAGTACTAGATTGGGGTAGTCACACCACCGGTCTAAAAACTAAACTTCAAAAGAAAAAACCTTAATAAAATCTACCTAAAATAAACCGAGACATTGCAAAACATCTTACCCACATTTCAGTTTTTGTATTTGCTTCAAAGTCCTTTTTTTTCAAGGCTTTCATTTTACAAATACATCTTGCAAGCATCTCAATTTCATTTCAGTACCTTGCGCTTTCAAGTATAAAATCTTTAAAGTATTGTGGCATGCTTGAGTAAAACATTGTTTAATCTTGTAACTTGAGAGCAATCTGTTCTTTGATCCTTGACATAATAACTTGTTCATATTGTGTAATTCTTTAGCATTTGTTTATATTGTTAATATTGTAGATCTGGCTTAGCTTAGGCAACTGTGGTTAATCATTCTTAATTCTTTTGTAAGTTTGTAAAGTTGTAATTTATCCTTAGACTCCATTTGTTAATAGGCACTGGTCTTTATTTATCTTAAGGTCTACTTGTCATTAAAAGGAAATCTTTGCATTTGCATGATGCTTGTCATTCCTTAGATAATATAAAGTCTTAGCTTCATAAACTTAATAAAAGATCCCTTTAACTAATAGTTAATAAACTTAGGAATATTTTCCTGTAGGGACTACCCCCCTTGGCTCTGTTGGGATCTAGCCTAAACGGAGGAGTTGTGGACTGTGGTGACAGTGGTCCCCAGCTCTAACTTGCCCCCAAGGACACACAAAGCGGGTTGGAGACTTCCCCGTGTCATAAAGTGTGTATTAGGCGGCAACACGGCCTACCATGTTCACGAACTCAGGCTCGCTTGATGGTGTATCTTGACTACTAATTTCAGGGAGTCCTTGTTCCATAACTTGATTTGCAATGTAACAAGTACTTTCCTAATGAAACTGAGAACAAGGCCTGTTAAAATGGAATTGCATCCTCTACCATGTTGACTGAATCCAACTGGTTTGGAATCCTAGGTTCTTGAGTTTGTGTTTTTTTTTTATACATCTGATTAGGCTTTGGTTGAAAGTTCCTTGGTGCATGAGAAACATGATTTCTCTCCACATAACCAACCTATTATGAATATGATTTAGTTGTGCAGCATGATTGTCCATTTGATTAGTTACCAAGGTTTTCATCATTTCGGCCATTTCCTTCGTCGAATATTTAGATGCTTCCTTGTCCTCTGATTCAACAACTTTTCCCTTAAACTCTTTATAGGAAGAATTTCCTCTAGTGAATCCAGGTAAGTTGGACTTACCAGATGATTGCATATTGTTTTCATTTTTTTTGGCCAATTCCTGGGCTTGCTTTAAATCAGCGGGTTCTTTATCTCTTAACTGATACCTCAAATCTCCATTGTATGCTTCAATATAATAGATGAGGATAGCAGCATCATGAGGCTTAATATCTCTATGGAGGTCAACAACAAGGTTTCTGAATTTCCTGTTCAATTCTTCCATAGTTTCATTTTCCATCTTTTTAATGTTATGGAGAGCAGCAAGCGGATGTCTTGGTTCCTTTTTCTCTCCCCATTTCTTCTTAAAACCTTCCAGGAATTCATTAAGTCTTTTATATGAATTATCAACTAAGTCAAGGTACCATTCTCAAACATCTTCTTCTAAGGATAAAGCAAAGAGCTTCATTTTGACGTCGTCATGGTCATGGGCAGCTTCTCTGCAATAACTAACCAAATGCTTGGAAAACTTTTGAAGGTAGGATTTGACGGAGATGGCATTGTTGCCTTGAAATGTAGGCAGCTTCTTAATAGAATCAGTCAAAATGGCATGAGGAGCACCTCCTATCTGAGAAAGGTCAAGGAGTTTGAAGAAATCAGTCTTTTTTGGAGATTGATGGATATGACTCTCTACAAATAAATGATGGATATTTGAGAGGGATTGGGATTCTAAATCTTCAAGGATTCTATGAGAAGTCTGTCTATTCAATATCCTTCTATAAGCCCTTTCAGGCTCAGGGATGAGATCAAATACTCCTTCGGAGTTCCTTTGAGTAGAGGGATATTAGACAGTGGAGTAGCCAGATGGATCGAGTTTTAATTTTAAATTTTATAGACTAGACCTATCAAATTTTTTATCTTTTTATCTTTTTGAAACAAAAAGAAAAGTTAAGTCGTATTGAGGAATAAAAATATTTATCCTCGGCAGCGGCACCAGAAAATGTTGTCGCCTTTCACACACCTAGGGGGTACATGGCAGAAATCTTCAAGCCACTCGGTGTGTCCTTGGGGAAGTCTCGAGTCAAGGCTATCACCCTGTTCTTCACTCCTCCGTTTAAGCCAACTCCTAATCGAAGCCAAGGGGGATAGACCCTATTAAGTTGCTAAGGTTGTTAAAGCTTAGTGTGATGGTGATGAATGAGCTATTTAGGAGTTTGATAAACCAGATTTGACACAAGATATTGCAATATTAATTAAGCCAGAACAGCATAAAGATCAATATATGATAAGCAAAGCATGTGGAAACATATGATGATATCAAGTAAAAAAGAAACCAGTGCCAATAATGGAGTCCACAAATGAAAATGTTGTTGTATTGCTAAAAGAAATGTTGCAAGTGCTCTTGGTCAAATTTTAGATTAAATATGGGATGAGTTGATTAAATTAAGGGAAAAGGGGACTCCAAATATACCTGATGGTACGAGGAGTATGTCCAAAATCGTTATCCAATGCGGCTCCTCGCAAGGAAATGTGGGTTGGTTGGAGTCTCTGAGATGTGTTCAACACTACACCAACAAGGGTATAGCCTAACGGTGTCTCGAGGTCGCTACCCAGTTGTTCTCGCTTCCTTTGTGGATTTTGCCATCGCAACGGATTAATTCGAGGCGTTGGATTTTCGCCTGGGAGGTTAATTCGGGGCATGAAGACTTAATTAATCTAGTCACCGGCATTGCTTTTGATGCAACCGAATGATCAGATGAACTACAATGGCGCAAAGCATACACAACGGAGTCTTAAGTTTTTTTAAAGACTTTATTAAAAGTTTACTTTTAAAATAAGAAAAAATCGACCTCCAAGGATCTCTTTCGGTTCAAGTGAACCGCAATCGAGAAAGCAAGGAGGGGTTAATTTTATGAGTGTTTTAAGTTCTTGAAATTAGAATTAAAGTGCTGAAAAAAGGAAAAAGGAAAAAGGACGTGGATCCCCCCAGGGGATGGGGAGTAGGCTCGAAAGAGCCTACTTGAGTTTGCCTTTTACTAAACCTAGTTACAAAAGTTAATTGAAAAATGCCACTTGGTTCTTATACAGAACGAACCCAAGGGCTTACAAAGTGCAACAATAATGATTACGGAAGATAGGGAGACCCTTAGGGGGTTCCGGATGGCCCAAACAATGCTTTTCAGATAGCACCTCCTCCTCTTTTCGGACGGACCTGCTAAAAACCAGCAAGCTATTAAACCCAAAAGATGCTCAAAAACACTTTAAGACGGTCTTTAAACATCTAAAAAAAATTCTAAAAAATATAAGTTAAAAAATGATAAAAAAATGCAAAAAATGACCAAGGAAAGCAAGCTTTCCTTGGGATCTTGGCTTGCCTTTTGGGCAGCCAATACGATATGCACTTAAATTCAAGATTCAACTTTAAAAGTTTAGGCAAAATACTTTCAAATGATAAGTTAAGAATATTCTTCAAATTTACATGCAAAGGAAAGTAGATTTAACTAGATCTATTTAACAAAAGATGAATCTTTTGTACGAAACTTTCAGATCTAGACTCTGAGCTTTAGGAAGATAGATCTATGTTAATTTCACTCTAAGATGATAGATCTAAAAAATTAAAGCTATGAACCAAGTAACCAAGTAGATAATAAATTTTAAAGGAGAAAGAAAAGAGGGCAAGCTTGTAGCTGTGAAAATCAACCGAAGAGCTTCCAGAGGAAGCAGTTGGACTATGTAGAATGAAAAGGTGAAGATGATGAGGAACAAACTTGTTCAAAATCTTTTCCACGGAAACCCGTAACTAGCACAAATAAAACTTGCCAAGATATTTGTGAGATCCAATGATATACATATAAAAGACTAGAGCAGCATGATAATAAACTTATTGAAAATGCCATATCTTGATCTTTACATACATATCAACAATAGAATCTATAAATAAACTTATTTAAAGACTCTTTCCTTTCGATTGGGAGCAATCCTGACAAGGTTAGATTCACAAATCAAGCAAGAAAAAAAATGCACCAAACACAGGTTACCTCAAGCATGAGCAACAATACACCATCTAGCCTCCAAAGCTTTTCTTTTTTCACAATGAAAAAATATAACAGTATTACAATGGCAACAACTCTTCTTCCAACTCTAACTAGCTTGGAATGGAGAAGGTTGTGCTTTATTTATAGCCAAAGCCAAGCCCCTAGGGGGCTACCAACACTGAAGATACACTTAGAGTTATCTGAGCTTGAACTAAGCTAATCTGGAGTTGAACTACAGGGGAACTTCCAACACACTCAATCACTGCCAATCACACCCAAACAACCATCCACCAAGATCTACTTGACGTCGTTTCTCCTCACGCATGAGCTCACGCGGGTTGGTGAGAGATTTGTTGATGTCATCTCATACATGCATGAGTTGTCTCCCAAAGGAATGAACCAAGGTTATAAGCTAAAGCTAACATCAACGCATGCTTCAAACAATTAAAGGGTGGACCCTCACGCGAATGTGATGTGAAAGGAGGGTGACGTTACTCCAAAGTTACAACTTGGCCCCTTTTGTTTTTAAACCAAAGTTTGAACATGTAAAAGAAAAGAAGCTTCAACGTGAGGAGGGGTCCACCCCTTCTCCCCATTCGCTAGCTTCCACATGCTAGCGTGAAAGCTTCATGGTGTCACCCTCATATCCTCACGCGAGCTTCCATATGCTTGAAACAAAGTTTTAATACAAAGTTTTAACATAAACTCAAGTTGAAAAAGGTCATGAGCCTTAGGGGGACCCATGCCATGTCACCCATTTAACTATTTTTTTAATTTTTCACCTTTTCAAACTTTGACTATGGTGCCAAAACATCATAATTTAGCATTAAAATGCTCTTCTGATGCATCTTTAGCTGAATAATGCTCCATGGGGTGTTCCGACTACCCGACTGATGTGGAAAGTGGTCCCTGGGTAAAGTGGACGCTCTGAGTGTGAAGACGTGTCCCCGCGTCAGAAATGGACTCTGTATCTGACTTTTATTACATTTTGAAATTTTTTAATTAAACTATTAAAAAATGGCCTAATTTTGCGGAAAAATAAAATTTTCTCGAAAAGGACAAAACTCTAGGGGGACCTAGCACATGTCCATATGACTCAAATTCAATGTCTATCATGTTAAAAAACACTGACATGAAGGCTCTAATAACCTCTTAAGGTCGAAACACCAAGACGACTACCCCAACTTTGGAGGTGTGAGTGAAAAACTCAGAAATTAATAGTCATTTGTTCAACAACCAATAATAACCAAGGGACAAAACACTCTAGGCTAGTCGGCTTGATGCTTAAGTCTTGAAAGTCGAGCCTTTTATAAAAAAAATTAAATGCTAGGACATTTTTTACAATTTCCCCAAGGGGGTATGAACATGTGTTACAAAAAATTAACAAAAATTTCCCAGAAGGAGCTTGAATGACTTCTGAATTCTGAAAGATGAACAATGGTGTTTGTTCTTTTCATTCGACTCACTTGATAACACCAACTAAGCATGGCTTAATGGGTAATAAGCCCAGCGTGTTCTCTCTGCATGATGCCCTAGCTAGACCACGTGGCTTTCTCTCCCGCGTGACTACAGACTCTCTGCATGACCCGCGTGGTGTAACCTCTTTGTGGACTATGGGTTGTTTTCCCCAGCGTGACCATGAGCCTGTTTCTTGGCGAACTGTGGGTTCTTTCCCAGGGTGACCGTGATCCTGTTTCTTGGTGGACTGTGGGTTCTTCCCCAACTTGACCATGAGCTTGTTTTCTTGTATGGACTGTGGGGTCTTCTCCAACATGATCGTGAGTTTCACTTTATGTGTGGACTGTGGTTTTTCAGCATGACTATGCAAAGTATGACCGTGTGTCTCTGCACTATGTGTCTGCATCCTTACTCAACATCCTTTGGCAGTATTGACTATGCTTGTTGACTAAGAAGTCTGGGTCAGTATGCTCCTGCCTTAACCCACTTAGGCTCTCTCTCAAGGTACGTAAATTGTTTGCCTAGTTGACTTGTTCCTTCGATGACAAGATCAAATTTGAAATATCTGAGTATAAGGTTGATTCAAATATTGGTTATGATTCTTTACTGTTGATATCTACTGTACATTATTTTTATCATGTCGTTACTGTACATGGCATTTGATGATTCTCGGAGACCAACTTTAACATAGTGATTAATAGAGCGTTTAGTTGAAAGAGATGAAAATTATGTTTCTTTTTTATTATAGTTCAAATTTTATTAAGCAGTACTATTCTGAATCTGAGTTTATATGTTTATGCATTAAAATTTACTGCTTGTGTTAAAAACTCCTCTAACCCTGAAATTTCAACACTGTACGAAAATGCAATTGCTGTTGTTGTATGGTTTTGGGAAACGTGCCCAATGCTGCTCTCTCTCAACCTACAATTTTTTTCTCCTTCTCTGCTCTCCAACTCTCATGGAAAAAAGAATAAGACTATAATTCCATCCGTTGCCTTTTTGGTGTCTAAAAGAGGAAGCCAAATAGACATCTAATCCAAGGGCCCAAAATGAATTAGATGGATGGATGAGATTAAATGCACTTTTAATTTTCTCCAAAATTAATTTCACTCACCTCACTTAAATTTATCAAAAAGTCACTTTATTCTCTAAAGCGCAAATTAAAACTCATCTCAAGTTATTAATTGCAAGGGTCCCTTTAATTTTCCCCATTTTATGACTTAGGCAAAAGTCACTAGGGGAACACTTTCCTAGGTACAAAAATCAACACACGCTCTCCAATCATCACGAGTATGGTCACTCTCTCCAGTCATTATGAGTTGGTCACTCTCTCCAGTTCTCACAGCGACTAGTAATACATGTCCGTAAATGACCACCTGCTGCTATCACACAATCAACTACAACCCTATAATCATATATCGAACTCATCCCTCTCTCTTACGAGGGTCATGTAATATCCCAACTGATATTCTACCTTTGTTTTGATAATATATTTGTGGTTTATGTGTTTTAGGTGTGTTTGAGATATAATAAAATTTGCATGCAAAATAAGTGTCGTGCCAAAAAGCCCTAAAATATAGAAGATCTAGAGATCAAATAGGAAATATAACTCAACAAGATTTGAATAACATACCAATAATTATAGATGTTGAGACTCTTCAGTATACAAAAGACATGCATGCCATGCATCCACCAGATATCCACAAGTGTGATGCTAGCTCAGATGTGATGCCCATGCAACAATAAAAACGTCCTTTGTATATAAAAATCCTCGGAACAGCTTCAATACTTGATCGTTGATGCTGGATCTTTCTAGGACTAGTGGTATGGTCTATCTTAAGAAATTGGATGATACATGCAGAAGGTTTGCCTCCTCTAGGATCTGTAGCAAATTGATTTTCCTGAAGAGGAAGTTGCCCCTATTTCCCACGTTTTTGCTAATAGTTGCTTTGGATGTGCAAAGGATGGCCTGCTAATCAACCAGTATAGTGATATTAGCCTACCGAGAAGAATTATAGTGACATGCAGAAGGAATGATGAGTTTCTGGGTCCCAACAAATTGTTTTGGGTCTTTCTAGCTATTTCCCAACAGTAAAACGTGACCCTGTAGTAATGTCCTTCTTTGTATGCTAGATCTCTGAAGAAGAATGAATGCAATGAAAAGTTGGTGAGAAATCTGAATGATCTATCTCGAAGTGATTAGGGCAGATAGATTTCGCTGCCGAAAACACCTGTTAGTTGCTAGCTCATGCCCCCAACCCCAACTTGTTGCTGTGACTACTATTGTTGCTGCTCTAGAAACCAAACTCAAAGATAATAAAGATCATAGTTGCCCTTTTGGTTCAACTAACCTTCTTATATAGCTTTTAGGGTTAGCATGTAACTTTTAGGGTTTGCATGTCACTTTTAGGGTTTGCACTTTACTTTTTGCATGCATGCAATTCTAATTGCTCGTTGACTTAAGCCTGAAAAAATAAGGCCCACATGCTCTGCATGCTTTATGATATTAACTCTGATGGCCCTCTTTACTATACCGATGACTTAATAATATTGAATAAATGTTCTCATCTGCTCCTAGTATTAAATGTCCTCAGTCAATTCCCTTTTTCCATAATACCTGCTCGAACCTATGGGAATTAAATAGGTTAACGGGTGTTTCTGATTCTTATGTAGAAGAGGACATTACATTCCTCCTCGCTCGAAATTGCTTGTCCTCAAGCAATCTCCGACCAATATACCGAATCATCCATCCCTGTCTCTTCTTGTCCATTTGTATCAACCCGTTTATTCTATTGCTAGGTGGTTTTTTGTTTCTTCAAATTTATGTTTCTTCTCTTCGATGTTCTGTATTCCCTCCTTGTATCTATCTTCTTGGTACTTGTGAAGATCGAACATCCTATATTTGGCTCCTCATCTGAATCCCCTAGCGTGCATCATACTTTTGTTTGGAGGTCTACTCGGAAAGCCCTTTTCATACCACTGGTCCTTCCTTGAAGCCTTATGTGTTGGATTGGGCGGCGGGCCATATTTTTGTGCGAGTCTTGTCCCCATGCCTGAATATGGTGGTCATTCCCTTTGTTGTAGCCGACCCTGAAGTTTCATTGGGCATTCCCCTTAGGACTATCCTTTTCCCATCTGGCGCCAGGAACTCCATCTCTAATGTTTGGTAATTGGTTGAGTATTTCCCAATTGAGTACAACCATTGTACTCCCAAAACAATGCTCGTGTCTGGCACATCTACCACATAAAAGTCGTCGACCAATGTATAATTCCCAAGTTGTACCTGTAACTGAGGTATCCTCTATGTGCATTTCATCCTATGATTGCCAGCCATGACAATGGTAAAGCCCTCAAAGTTTTCAGTGGGAAATGTTTTCCTCTCTACCCAAGAGGCATCTATAAAGTTGTGGGTGGCCCCACCATCAATCAAAGCAATGGCATGCTGTCCCTAGATACTTCTCCTGATCCTGATAGTATGGAAGGTGGGGAAAGTTGTGAGGGTAGCAATAGTTGCTCTCTATGGCAATTGTCCCAACTCTGTACTATGTAGTTCTCCATCCTGTTTTTGTTCTAATTCATCCTCCTCACTGCTATTTGAAAGTACTTCGATGAGATGTACCTTTTCTTTACCCATACATATGTGGTCGGGTACCCAAGGGGTTCTTTGTAATTGAAACATAAGTTCTTCCTTCTCAAATCTCGTCGTGTGTCCTCGTTCAACCATTCCTTCTGCGGGATTGTCTTTTCCTTATTTTCCGAAGGATTGGTAGGTTTTTATGGAGGCTTGTTTTTAGGTACAAAATCTTGTAGGTCTCGATTCCTACTGATAGCATCTTGCAGAGTAATTGGCTTGTAAGCATTCACCCATCTGTGGAGTGGCTCAGAGAGTGCCTCTGTAAGTAGCATAATCAGCCGACTCTCTAACATGTCAGATACCATAACTGCAACTCTCTAGAATTCAGATATGAAGGTCTTTGCACTGCCTGTCTGCTTGAGCTGAGCAATATCCCTGAAATGAATCCCGGGGTCCTTATCAAAGCGCTCCATGAGCCTTTGTGTGAAGTCACTGTAGAAAGTGATAGTGTTGTGACCCAATGTCACCAGTCCGTGGTACCACCACTCATGTGCTTCCCCTTCTAAATGTAAAGCAGCCAATGTGATTGCATCTGTCTTCGTCATGGGGTTAAGCTAGAAGTAGGTGTCCAACTTCTGTACCCAAATTCTGGCTGAACAACTAGATGTCCCATCAAAGTTGGGGATAGTTAGTTTCCCTAGTGTGCGTTGCAACTTAAAGTTCTGATTGAATGCGCTACTGAACCCTCTTGGCATGTTCCTGCTTTTCATATTGCAAAAATTTGAGAAAGTCATGGCTCAGTGAAAGTCATCTCCAAGTGCCATGTACTCTTCTAGATAGTTCCTAAATGGCTCCTCCGACTCTGTTAGTATAATCGGCCCTGCGGTGGGATTCTCCAGAATGTGAGGTATGGTAGGTCTAGAAGGCTTATTGTATATGTGAGGAGTCTTCTACATATTAGTGTACACATGTTTCCCATTATTATTGGTGGATCCTCTATCTCCTGGTGAAATCAGTAGATTGTTCTGACCTTATTCTGGCTTAAGAGCCTGTTTATAGCATGTAACACCTCTTTCTGCCCTTTAGCTAAGTCATTTAATGTGTTCACCAAGCTATGAAATGCCAACCTGTCTTCATCTTCCCCTGTTCCCTTTCCTCTATCAGAGTGTATCCTTGTTGGGTCCATGTCTGAATCTGTCTTCCAACTTAATATCTTCAAATTCCAGATCCTCTGTGTACCTACCCTTCCTTCTTCTATAAGTCACAAAAGCAGTTTCATATGGATTCATTTACTGCTCATGTTCAAGCCCACAACTGGCAAGGAACATGCTCTGATACCACTGTAATATCTCAACTGATATTCTACCTTTGTTTTGATAATATATTTGTGGTTTATGTGTTTCAGGTGTGTTTGGGATATAATAAAATTTGCATGCAAAATAAGTGTCTTGCCAAAAAGCCCTAAAATATAACAGATCTCGAGATAAAATAGGAAATATAACTCAGCAAGATTTGAATAACATACCAATAATTATAGCTGTGTAGACTCTTCAGTATACAAAAGACATGCATGCCATGCATCCACCAAATATCCAAAAGCATGATGCTAGCTCTGATGTGATGTCGATGCAACAGTGAAAACGTCCTTCTTTGTATATAAAAATCCTCGGAACAACTTCAATACTTGACCTTTGATGTTGGATCTTTCTAGGTCTAGTGGTATGGTCTATCTTAAGAGATTGGATGATACATGCAGAAGGTTTTCCTTCTCTAGGATCAGTGGCGAATTGATTTTCCTAAAGAGGAAGGTGCCCCTCTTTCCCACGTTTTTGATGATAGCTGCTCTGGATGTGCAAAGGATGGCCTAATAATCACCCAGTATAGTGATATGAGCCTATCGAGAAAAATGATAGTGACATGCAGAAGGAATGATGAGTTTTTGGATCCCAGCGAATTGTTCTGGGTCTTTCCAACTATTTCCTAGTAGTAAACCGTGACCCTGTAGTAATGTCCTTCTCTATATGCTAGATCTCTATAGAATAATGAATGCGGTGAAAAGCTAATGATTGATCTGAGTGATCTATCCCCAAGTAATTAGGGCAGATAGATTTCGCTGCCGAAAACACCTGTTAGTTGCTGGCTCATGCCCCCAACCCCAACTTGTTGCTGCTCTAGAAACCAAACTCAAAGATAATAATGATCATAGATGCCCTTTTGGTTCAACTAACCTTCTTATATAGCTTTTAGGGTTAGCATGTAACTTTTAGGGTTTGCATGTCACTTTTAGGGTTTGCACTTTACTTTTTACATGCATGCAATTCTAATTGCTCGTTGACTTAAGCCTGAAGAAATAAGGTCTGCATTCTTTATGATATTAACTCTGATGGCCCTCTTTACTATACTGATGACTTAATAATACTGAATAAATGTTCTCATCTACTCCTGGTATTAAATGTCCTCAGTCAATTACCTTTTTCCTTAATACCCGCTCGAACCTATGGGAATTAAATAGGTTAACGGGTGTTTCTGATGCTTATGTAGAAGAGGACATTACATGACATCTCCTCTACATCACGCAAGTTTGTCCCTGAAGTACTCAAACTTCACTCTCAACAGAGACTTGGGTCAACACATCGACTGTTTGCTCATCCATCGCAATATATTGGAGCTTCACTGCTCCCTTCTGTACCATATCTATGATATAATGGTACCTGATCTCGATATGCTTGGACTTGTCATGAAACATTGGGTTCTCAGACAACTTCACACAACTCTAGTTGTCACAGAAAATACAAGTCACCTTTAACTCGAGATGAAACAAGCCTTCTAGCAACTACCGAAGCCACATTGCTTCACTACTAGCTGAACACGCTGCAATATACTATGCCTCGGTTGTACTGAGTACCACACTAGTTTGCTTCCTATGAACCAGGAAAACATGCCTAATCCCAAACTGAAGCAACATCCTGAAGTACTCTTCCTATTTGTGACACTACCAGCCAAATCTGAATCAACATATCTTTGCAAGCTAATCTTCTGATCCAACTTGTATCTGAGTCCATAATCAAGTGTACCCTTCAGGTACCTCATCACATGCTTTGCCGCAATCAGGGGAACACGTCTCGGCTCAACCATGTACTAACTCAAAGTGTTCACCACAAAGCATATATCTGGTCTAGTGTTCGTCGAGTACATCAATGAACCAATCATCTATCTTATAATGTGGCATCCAATGTCTCTCGAAGAAGTATCACACAAGAACTTCAAGTTCGCCATCATCGATGTAGGCATGGATTTACAATCCATCATCCCAAATCTCTGTAGGATCTCAACTGTGTCTTTTCCTTGACTGAGGAAAATCTCATCTCATCTCTGCCACATATTTAATCCCAAGAATTGTGCCAAGATTCTCGAACTCTAAGATCTTCTTCCTCTCAGTGAGGGGAGACATGTAGTATCACTATGAGCATATCCTGAGATACTGAGGCAAACAACCCTTGCCTTGGATAGAGGTTAGGTGATAATGTCTCTCAATCTGTTTCTGTAATTTGTGTTGTAGTCACCCCCTTTGAAGTGAAGTATTTTGTTTCTTCTGTAATTGAGCACTATCCTCCCTCTGCATGTTAACATCTTGTACTATTTGCATTGGGATATTTTGTATTGGTAGCTTTCTCTATTGTTGATCTTCTACGTATCCATCTATGTCATCCCCCATCAAATGGGTCTACTAAGATGAACTTCTTGCTCTCAAGGTCACTGGATACCAAGATCCTCCTTCTCGAACTCTGCGGCAAGCTCCCTCTTGCACCCATCTATGAGCTTCTTGTACTCTGTAAGCAACCATCTTCCACCTTGTAGCAAAGGTTGAAATCTACATCACTCCAGGTGATCCTCAAGCTCATCATGTAACTGTAAGTCCAGGTGTACTATGCCATGGGTGCCTTCTGAGCCCGTACAAAGTCTTCTTCAATTTGTACACATGTGATTCTCCGTCGAGAGTCTCGAATCCTAGGGATTTGCTCGATATACCTTTCTACTTCGATTACATGATGGCCTCAAAGACCAACTAGATCCAAGACTTCTACTAACAGTATGAATTCTTGATTGAAATCTTCTTTCCGCAAACTTTAACTCAGGTATCTTTCCCTTCCACAAGATCGTTCTTCTACAATCTCCACCTTTCCGCAACTCAGCTTTTCCACAAACGTCATTCCGCAAAACGTTTCCCGCAACTCCTTTTCCACAACACCCCTTTTCCGCAACACTGCAGATTGCGGGATGTGGCTTTACAACTTTTATTTTTTTTAATTGAACGTCCGCAATTAATTGCGTCCACAACAGTCCATCCCGCCTGCGGGTTGCAGAACTTGACTTATCGAAAACTGAGTTCCCGCAATTTCCATGTTTCCTGATTTCCGCAATTTCGAAGTCTTCCGCACCGTCGATTCTTGCGGATTAGTTCTCGGTCATTGATCTGTCTCCAAATGCGGAACAAATTGTAACTGTTGATTTCCATCGCAATCTTTCTTCGTCGCTCGATCTTCTCTGAGATCTTTCTTCATGGCTCGCCAAATTTATCACTGAAAGGATCAATTTCTCTGCAATTCGGAAACTAAAGAATTTATACATAGAATTATATGGAGTGAACGTCAAATGAATTCATATCTCTACAGATTTATATAAAACCAAGAATCCATCAAAACATACACGAAATGTAATCCTCTGTTCTTTATTCAACTTATTCACTCCTTCTGTGCATACTCTGTATTCTCTCATCTTTCACTCCTTTTTCCGTTTCCTTCTGCCCTTTCTCTTCTTCTCTTATAGATCTATTACACTCAAATTAATTTATAACACTCAGAAAACCTGTTAGATCCGACTAAGTTGGACCTGAGGACCTAATAAAAAAAAACCCTATCGACAAAGATCAATCCTTGAGAAATCCACGCAGGTATCCAGGAGAACAAAGGAAAAATTGCCACTTATTACAAATTTAAAACTAATTCTATCTACTTGTCATCAACCCTATCCATCTAGAACTTGATTACAAGGCAAGCTGACTCATCAGTAAATGAACTTCGAGCTGGATGCTAAGTCGATTCATCAGTCAATGAACTTCGAGCTGGATGCTTCTGCATCATACTCCTGGGGAAGAAAATAATTTTTCATTAAGTCTTCAGGCAGTACATTGTACTTGGAAATTTCTTGCTCTGTCATCCAGGTTGCATCTTCAATAGGATGATTTCTCCATTTGACAAGGTATTGAAAGAAGTTTTTGTTCCTGATCTTCCTTAAGATTCTTTTTTCAAGGATGGCTTCAATCGGAGGTTGTCCTTTTTGTGGAATTTGTCCTTGCCAATCTATAGCTGGATCATCTCTAAGTGAAGTTACACCATCTGGTTGGATACCTGCATCTCTAAAAGGATACAAATCTGAAACATTAAAAATTGGAGAAATCTAAAGGTCAGAAGGTAGTTCAATTTCATAAGCATTTGCAGAAAACTTCCTTAAAACTTTACAAGGTCCAATCTTTTTAAGCTTCAACTTATTATAAGTTTCTTTAGGGAACCTTTCCTTTTTAAGATAGGCCATCACTAAATCTCCAATCTGAAAATTCACTTCTCTCCTCTTTAGGACTACTCTCTATTTATACTTCTCTGCACTTTCCTATAATCTCTTCTTGATGTTTTCTTGTAGCTCATGCATACTAACTTCAAAGTCTTCACCCTTTGCACTTCTCTTTTCCTGTTTTCCCAAATCTCTAAGTTCATATACACCTCTTACATGCATCCCATAGACAATTTGAAAAGGACTCATACCTGTACTTCTATTGGGTGAATCATTGTATGCGAACTCAGCCTGAGCTAAAGCTAAATCCCGTTGTTTTGGATGTTCATACACCAGATTTCTCAGTATATTTCCCAAGCTCCTATTTACCACTTCAGTCTGTCCATCAGTGTGAGGGTGATAAGCAGAACTAAAACTGAGATTAGTCCCCAATTTCTTCCATAGAGTTCTCCAAAAATGACCAACAAATTTTGTATCTCTGTCAGACACAATACTCAAAGGCAAACCATGCAACTTTACAATTTCTGAGAAGAATAGATTAGCAATGTTTGTTGCATCATTAGTCTTTTTGCAAGCAATGAAATGAGCCATTTTGGAAAATCTATCTACTACAACATAAATTGAATCATGACCTCTCTGAGTTCTAGGTAAACCTAAAACAAAATCCATGCTTATTGAATCCCAAGGCCTAGCTGGAATAGATAATGGTTGATACAATCCTGTGTTTTGACTTCCCCCTTTTGCATGTTGATAGACTCTACATCCTTCAACAAATTTCTTCACATCATGCTACATCTTTGGCCAAAAATAAAAATTACTCTCCAGAGCAAAAGTCTTGTCTTGCCCAAAATGTTCTGAGAGACCCCCACTATGCTTTTCTTGAATTAAATTTTCCCTCATTGAACATCTTGGAATACACAACTTACTGTCTTTGAACAACAATCCTTCCTGCATCATATAATCTAACCACTGGCTTCTGTTATGGGTAACTGGATTTTCACAGGCAGCATAAATATCCTTGAAATCTACATCCTCTTTATACATAGCAATCAAATTTTCAAATCCCAAAGTACTGACCTTAACTTCCTGCATTACCAAACATATCCTGCTCAAAGTATCAGCAACTTTATTAGACTTACCACTTGTATGTTTGATAACGAAGGTAAAGTTTTGCAAAAATTCTACCCATTTAGCATGCCTCTGATTTATTTTGGCTGGCTGTTGATGAATTGCAAAGCATGATTGTCAGAATACAAAACAAATTCCCTAGGCATTAAATAATGTCTCCACTTTTTAAGAGCTTGCACAACAGCATATAATTTTTTTATCATACGAAGAGTACTTTTGTTTAACTTCATTCAACTTTTCATTGAAATATGCCACTGGCTTCTGTTCTTGACTTAAAACTGCTCCCACTACTGCTCCACCGGCATTTGTCTCCACTTGAAACACTTTATCAAAACTGGGCAAAGCCAAAATAGGCTTCTCAGTTATTTTCTTCTTCAATAATTTAAAATTTCTATCAGTTGCTTCGTTCCATTGGAAAGGTTGTTTACTTCCTATGAAAGTATCTATTAAAGGTGCACAAATATGACTGAAATTCTTAATGAACTTCCTATAGAAACTAGCAAGTCCATGAAAACTTCTTACCTCATAAGCATTCCTTGGAACGGGCCAATTTAAAATTGCTTGCACTTTATTAGAATCCATTTTCAATCCTTCTTCTGAAACCACGAGCCCCAAGTAGACCAATTCTTTTTTCAGGAAGCTACACTTCTTCAAATTTATTAGCAGCTTCTCCTTCTGCAAAGTCCTCAACACCAACTTAAGGTGCCTTAAATGCTCTTCTCTGTTTTGACTAAAAATCAGGATGTCATCTAGATATACTATCACAAATTTTCCATTAAATTCTTTCAGAACCTCATTCATCAATCTCATGAAAGTACCGGGTGTATTTGTAAGCCCAAATGGCATCACTAACCACTCATATAGACCATCATTAGTTTTAAATGTTGTTTTCCATTCATACCCTTACCTTATTCTAATCTGATGATATCCACTTTTCAAATCTATTTTGGAAAAATATTTTGAACCACTTAAACAATCCATCAGATCATTAATTTTGGGTAAAGGAAATCTATACCTGATAGTGATCTTGTTGATTTCCCTGGAGTCAGTACACATTCTCCACCCACCATCTTTCTTTGGACTTAGCACAGTGGGTATGGCACAAGGACTCAAGCTCTCTTTCACCAATCCCTTCTCCAACAGCTCCTGTACTTGCTGTTTCATTTCTTCATTTTCTAGAGGGGTTAATCTGTATGTTGCTTTCTTAGGTAAACTTGCACCATGTATTAAGTCAATGTGATGACTAATACTTCTTACAAGAGGTAATTCATTTGGCAATTCATCCACAATAATGTCAGCATACTCATCAAGCAAAGTTTTAACTTCATCTGGCAAATCACCTAAATCTGTAGAAGTTAAAATTACCTTTGGCTTACCAATAAGAGCAAAATGTAGATCCTTTTCTTTCTAAACTTCCTGTAACAGTTCTTTTCCAGACATCAGCAGAATGCTTGATCCTGAACTTCCTTGAACTGCTTCATCTTCCAAGAGTGACAAGGTATGTCTCTTCCCATCTTTCTCCAGGGAATAAGTATTCTTCCTCCCATCATGAACAACTTTCCTGTCATACTTCCATGGCCTCCCTAAGAGTACATAGCACACATCCATAGGCATTATATCACACAATATTTCATCCTTGTAAGTACCAATCTGGAACTCCACATTACACTGCTCATTCACCAAGAGTTGATGTCCTTTCTACAACCAGGACACTTTGTAAGGAGTGGGATGCTTCATCCTCTTCAATCCCAGCTTATCTACCATCTTTGTGGAAACCAAATTATCAGTACTACCACTATCAATAACCATTTTACAACACTTACCTTGTGACTTGCACCTTGTTCTGAACAGACTTTTCCTTTGAACTAGTTCATGTACCTGTTTCTCTGTCTTCACCAAGACTCTCTTCAACATAAGAGCCTCTCCATCCTCTAGAGGATTATTCACCTTTGTTTCTTCTTTTGATTCTTCCTGAGCCTCTGTAACATTCACATTTCTCTTGACCTGTAGATTTATTTCTTAGACAATTCCAAGACATATGTCCAATCTCTCCACAAGTATAACATCTTACTTCTCTATTTCTACCTCTTCCTCTACCTCCTCTGAATCCTCCTCTCTAGAATGATTGACTGCTACTGCTAGAACTTTCAGCTTCATCTTTAGAAGTTCTACCTCCTCTGTTTGGAACACCTCTACCTCTTACCATGTTCTTTCCTCTGTTTACCTGGTTTGGCTTTCTTAGCAATTTCTCTTCTACCTTTAAAGATACCTGATATGCATCTTCTACAGTTTTCAAATTTAATAGATTGAGTTCATCCTGTATATCATATCTCAACCCATTGATATACCTAGCTACTCTTTCTAGACCTCCCTCTGTGTGTCCAGATCTAATATTCAGTCTAAAAAACTCTTCTGTATATTCTTTTACTGTCATAGCCTTTTGTCTAAGGTTATGTAATTGTCTAAGAAGATTTAACTAATAGTCCTTAGGCATAAATTGACTTTTAATCTTATACAACATCTTATCCCAAGAGTTAATTTTTTTCTTACCTCTTCTTTCTCGATGGATCTGGAGCTCATCCCACCAAATAGTTGCATGTCCCTTCAATCTAGTAGCTGCATATCTTACTTTCTTCTTGTCTTCTATCTCTTCAAAATCAAAGTATTTACTCAGAGCATTAATCCAATCCATAAGTTCTTCAACATTTAAGTTACCTGAATACATAGGTACTTCTATTCTTGGTCTGCCACTGGTTTTCATCAACATCTTCAAGAATTTAACTTCATCGAGATCTTCTTCTTCTTCCTTAGAGGATTCGGATTCAGCTTCTTCATCACTGTCATCTGAATTGTCTGAATGGTTCTTTCTTTCCATAGCTTCTAACCTTTCTTCTAGTATTCTATGTTTCTTTCCATTTCTGTTTCTGCAGGTTGTCTTCCTCGACCACATCCTACAGGAACGCCATGTATGCGTCCCCTTCTTGGTGGCATCTTTCTTCACAGACTCAACTAATCAACTGAGCTACTACGCAGAATCTTTGTCCTGTTCTGATACCACAACTGATGGCCTCAAAGACCAACTAGATCGAAGACTTCTACTAACGAGATGAATTCCTTATTGAAATCTTCTTTCTGCAAACTTTAACTCAGGTATCTTGCCCTTCCACAAGATCATTCTTCTGCAATCTCCACCTTTCCGCAATCTCCACCTTTCTGCAACTCAGCTTTTCCGCAAACGTCGCTCCGCAAGACGTTTCCCACAACTCCTTTTCCGCAACACCCCTTTTCTGCAACACTAGGGATTGCGAGATGCGGCTTTACAACTTTTATTTTTTTTAATTGAACGTCCGTAATTAATTGCGGCCGCAACAATCCATCCCACATGCAGGTTGCGGAACTTGACTTATTGAAAACTGAGTTCCCGCAATTTCCATGTTTCTCGATTTCCGCAATTTCGAAGTCTTCCACACCGTCGATTCTTGCATATTAGTCCTCGATCGTTGATCTATCTCTAGATGCGGAACAGATTGTAACCGTTGATTTTCGTCGCTATCTTTCTTCGCCATTCGATCTTCTCTGAGATCTTTCTTCGTGGCTCGCCAAATTGATCACTGAAAGGATCAATTTCTTTGCAATTCGGAAACTAAAGAATTTATGCACAATTATATGGAGTGAACGCCGGATGAATTCATATC
Source organism: Pseudotsuga menziesii (assembly GCA_001517045.1). Lineage (NCBI taxonomy): Eukaryota > Viridiplantae > Streptophyta > Pinopsida > Pinales > Pinaceae > Pseudotsuga > Pseudotsuga menziesii. The sequence goes on along the minus strand of LPNX010362985.1, from coordinate 10,500 downwards.
TCTACAGATTTATATAAAACCAGGAATCCATTAAAACACACACGGAATGTAATCCTCTGTTCTTTATTCAACTTGATCGGGATTTCAAACACAGAGAATTCAACTTATTCACTCCTTCAGTGCACACTCTTTATTCTCTCATCTTTCACTCCTTTTTCCTTTTCCTTCTACCCCCTTCTCTTCTTCTCTTTTAGATCTATTACACTCAAATTAATTTATAACACTCAGAAAACCTGTCAGATCTTACTAAGTTGGACTTGACGACCTAATAAAAATAACCTTATCGACAAAGATCAATCCTTGAGAAATCCACGCAAGGATCAAGGAGAACAAAGGCAAAATTGCCACTTATTTCAAATTTAAAACTAATTCTATCTACTTGTCATCAACCCTATCCATCTAGAACTTGATTACAAGGCAAGCTGACTCATCAGTAAATGACCTTCGAGCTGGATGCTAAGCTGATTCATCAGTCAATGAACTTCGAGCTGGATGTTCCTGCATCATTACACCATACAAGAAAGCGATCTTGACATCTATCTAGTGTAATATCCATCACTGAAGATTTGATAGAAGTGTGTCTGGCTACTAGAGCAAACATCTTGTCATAATCGACTCCCTCTTTCTAAGTGAAACCATGAACCTTACTTTGTACTATTGTTGAATGCTCAATCTTGCAAGTCTTCTTGAAGGTCATTGTTGAACATTCATCACTTGTTCTTTTGAACAAGTCTCGTTATCCTTTTCTTGTAGGTCATAGCACACGATCTTTCTTATATTTAATTGT